>JAREIK010013635.1:0-73538 GCA_029783825.1 Sapria himalayana
AGTCTAGCTCTTATGTATCAATTTTTCTATTTATCTATCTATCTAATTGTTTATCTGTCTATCTTATTTTATGTGTTTATGTATATCTATCTATCTTTCTTTCTTTTTATAAATCTATTTATCTTTCTATCTTTCTATCTATTTATCTATCTATCTATAAATAAGTTAATATGTGTATCTATCTATATATCTATCTATCCTTCTATCTATTTTGATATCTATCTATCTGTCTATTTATCTATCTTTCTAAATGTCTATCTATCTATCTATCTTGTGTCTATCGGTTTATTTGTATATCTATTTATATATCTATCTATTTATCTATTTATCTGTCTATCTATCTATCTATTTATCTATATAACTTTTGAATTATTCTATCTATATTTGACTATCTATATATTAGTATATCTATCTTCTTACGTATTTTTTATCTATCTATATGTTTGTCTATTAATTTGTCAATCTATAAATATATGTATGTATGTTTGTGTGTATGTATCTATCTTTCTATTTCTTTAACTATATAACAATGTTTCTATCTATAAGTCAATTAGTCATTAGTATATCTATCTATCTATCTTTATATCTATCTGTCTATCTATCTATATGACTATCTATATACATATCTATCTATCTAGCTATATGTCTGTCTATCTGTCTATCTATTTATTTTCCTTTCCGACTATCTGGCTATCTATCAATGTGTCTATCTAACTTTCAACATATTTGCCTATATACATATATGTCTATATCTATTTTTGTCAATCTTTCTATTAATCTAACTATAAAACAATCTTATTCTTTATATATCTATCTATCTATGTATCTGTCTGTCTATCTCTATATATATATGCTTATTTTCCTATCTGTGTATTTGTATATCTAATTAACTATATATATATATATATCTATCTATATATCTATATATCTATATATATATATTTATCTATCGTTAATCTATATATCTCTTATTTATCTATATGTCTATCTGTCTGTTTATCTTTATGTGTATCGATCTACTTGTCTATCTATCTATTAGTTATTAGTCAATCTATATATCTATCTTTCTTACTATATGTCTTTATATTTATATTACAATTTTTCTATCAATCTATCTATTTTTCTATATATCTATTTTTCTATATAAAAATTTATCAAATATGTCTATGTGTCTATCTATCTATCTATATGACTATCTATATATCTAAGAGTCTATCTATTATTCAAAAAGTCTATCTTTCTATCAATCTTTTTATGTCTATCTCTTTCTCTATTAGTCTATGTGTCTATCTGTCAATATATATATCTTTCTATCTATCTATATGACTAAATATTTATTGGTCTATCTATTTATCTAATGAACTCTATATATATATATATATATCTATATGTTAATTCACCTATCTTTCTATCTTTGTATATGCCTATCTACCTTTATATCTATCAATCTATCTATCTAAGTTTAAATCTATTTATTTTCTATCTATCTCGCTATCTATTTATCTATCTATTTGTCTATATATCTATCTATTTATATGACTATATATCTATCTATATATCTTTCTATCTGTCTATCTATCTATTTATCTATTTGTATATGTGTCTATCTCTCTATCTGTCTTTCTATCAATCAATCAATCTGTCTATATATCTATTTATCATCCTATCTGTCAATCAATCTATCTATTTATCTATCAATCTATATGTCTATGTATCTTTTTATTTATTGATATGTCTATCTATCTATCTATCTTCTGTCTATCTATTTTTCAATTAATATATCTATCTATCTATCTATTTGTCTATTTTTCTATCTATCTATTTATCTGTCTATCTTTCTATATATCTATTTCTTTATCTATTTCTTTATCTATTTATATATGTTTCAATCTATCTATCTGTCTATCAATCTAACTATCTAATTGTCTATCTATCTATATATGTAACTATATAATTGAGTTTCTATTTATCTATCGATCAATCTATCTAATTTTCTGTCTATCTATATTTATATCTATCAATGTTTCTATCTATCTATCTATCTTCATATCTATTTATATATCTATCTTTTTATCTGACTATCTATCTATTACTCTATCTATCTATCAATCTATCAATCTGCATATCTACCTATCTATCTATATGTATATCTATCTATCTATTTATCTAAGTATCTATCTATCCATCTATCTGTCTATCTTTCTACCTGACTATTTGTCTATCTATCTATCTATCTATCTATGTGTATATATATATATATATATATATGTCTATTTTTGTATTTGTCTATATAGCAAACTATTTATCTATCTATCCATCTATCTATCTATCTTTCTATCCATCTATCTGTCTATCTTTCTATCTACTATCTATAATATATCTTTGAGTTTAGCTATCTTTCTGTATATCTATTTATTAATCTATCTTTCTATTTGTATATATGTTTATCTACCTATCTGTATATCAATCTATCTGATGATTTGTCTATCTTTCTATCTATCTATATATGTATTTATATATATGTCTATCTATGTATTTGTCTATCTAGCAAATTATTTATCTATATTTCTATCAATATATTTATATGTCTTTCTGTCTATCTTTCTATTTGTATATATGCATATATGCCTATCTGCCTATCTGTCGATTTGTGTATCTGTCAATCTATTTATATATCTTTATATCTGTATGTATATCTATTTATTTGTAAATATCTCTATCTGTCTATCTATCTATCTAACTTTCTATTTATCTCTATATCTATCGATCTGTCTATCTATATATTTATCTATATCTCTATCTATCTATTAAACTATTTTTCTATCTATCTATCTATCTATATGCCTCTCTCTATATATATCTATCTATTTGTTTATCTATCAATCTTGCTATTTGTATATTTGTCTATCTATTTATCTATCTATCTTTATTTCTGTCTATCAGTCTATAAATCACTTTATCTCTATATATTTCTATCTATGTATCTATTTATCTCTTTATCTATCAATTTGTCTATATATATATATATATATATATATATATATCTATCTTTCTATTTATCTATCTATTTGTCTATTTATCTATTGATCTGTCATTTTGTCTATCTATCTATATTTCTAGTAATCTATTTGTCTATTTATCAATCTATCTTTCTATCAATTTGTATATTTGTTTATCTATCTATCTATATATTTATGAATTAGTCAATCAATAAAAATCTATATATTAGTCTATTTATCTATCTATTTGTTTATCTACCTACCAATCTAAATGTCTAATTGTCTATCTATATAACTATATAACTTTATATCTATCTATCAGTCTATTAGTCTTTCTGTTTATTTGTCTATCTATCTATCTATCAATCTATGTATCTATCTATCAACCAATCTATTTATCTATCTATTTTTTTCTGTGACTAGTCAATTTTCTCTTTATCTATAAACTTATCTTCATATCTCTCTATCTATCTATATGTCTATCTATCTTTCAATCAATCTATCTATTTTCTATCTAATAATATTTATATCAATTATCTATCTATTTATCTATCTATTTGCCTGTAAGTCTATCTATATATCTATCTTTATACCTATCTTTCTATCTTTCCACTTGTTTATCATCTATCAATATAAAGGTCTATTTTTTTTATCTATCAATCATTCTATTTGTCTATCTATGTATTTTTCTATCTATCTATCCATCTATCTATTTATCTATCTGTCTATCTATCTGCCAATCTATATATCTTTCTATCTATCTATAAATCTTTCTAACTATCTTTTTGATTATCTGTTTATCTATCTATCTAACTAAATATCTATCTATTTATGTATCTAATTATTTATGTTTATCATTCTATTTATTTGTCTATCTGTAAGTCTATCTATCTGTCTATTTTCCTATCTATCAATCTATTTATCATTAAATTAATCTATTTATACATAAATATATAAATAAATAAATATATATATATATATATATATATATATATATATATATATATATATATATTATATCTATTTATCTATATGTCAATCAAATATATTACTCTATTAGTCTATCAAAATATATATCTGTATAACTATTTTTCTATTTATCTATCTGTCTAATTAACTATCTATCTGTCAATCTGTGTATATGTATAATTGTCTATTTATCTATATGTCTATTTCTTTATCTATCTTTCTTTCTATGTGTTTATATGTTTATCTATCTATTTGTTAATCTATCAATATGTGTATATGTATATTTGACTATTTCTATATCTGTATACATATCAATCTATTAATTTGTTTATCTATCTATTTGTCTAACTATCTAATTTACTAACTGTTTAACTAACTATCTATCTAACTTTCTCACTATCTTTCTGTCTATCTGTCTTTTATCCTATTAGTCTTTTAGTCTATCTTCTATCATTCTATTTATCTATCTATCTATCTACTTATCTCTTATCTATTTATCTTTCAAAATATATTTGTGTCTATCTATCTATCTCTTATTATATATCTTACAATTTGTCTATCTTTCTATCTATCTATTTGTCTATTTGACTATGTATTTATCTATCTATCTATCTATCTATCACTTTCTATGTATTTATCAATATATCAATATGAAAATCTATGTATCTATTTATTTATCTATCTTTCTATCAATCTTTCTATTTATCTAACTATAAACTATCTATTTGCGTATATGTCTAACTATATAACTATGTTTCTATCTATTTATATATTTGCTTGTTTATTTGTTTATTTGTATAAATATCTATCTATCTATAAATCTATATATTTGACTATATGTCTATCATTCTATGTGTATATATGTCTATCTATCTATCTATCTATTTATCATTCATTCAATCTATCTATATATATATATATATATCTATCTATCTATATGTCAATCAATTTTTTAGTCTCTCTATCTATTTATTTATTTATCTATCTATCTATATATCTATTTATCTATATATATATATATATATGTTTAACTATCTGTCTAATGTATATTTGTTTATCTATCTATCTGAATATCTCAAGATCTTACTATCTTTCTAAGTGTCTATCTATTTGTCATTATTTATATCTATCTATATGTGTTTTTGGGTATATGTCTATTTATCTATCTGAAAATTTATCTATCTGTTTTCTTTATATGTGTCTAACTATCTATTTGTTTAACTATGTAATTGTTTATATATCTTTCTCTCTATTTGTCTAACTATCTATCTATCTTTCATTCTATTAGTCTATTTGTCTATCAGTCTATCTATTTATAAGTCCTTTTGTTTATCTATAATCTATCTATCTATTTGTCTAAATTTCTATCTATTTATATGTCTATCGACTTAGCTGTGTCTAACTATCTATTTGTATAACTATCTATGTGTCTATTTGTATATCTCTTTATATATCTAATAATCTTACTAGTTTTCTATCTATCATTCTTTGAGTCTATTAGTCTATAAGTCTATATATCTGTAATTTTATTTTTTTATCTATAATCATTCTATCTATTTCTCTAAATATCTTTATAAATACCTATATGTGTATCTATCTTTCTTTCTTCATATCTAACTATCTATCTAGCTATCTAGCTATCTATCTAGCTATCTATCTAGCTATCTATGTAACTATTTGTATATCATTCTATCTGTCTATCTTTCTATATTTCTTTTTTTCTTTCTAATTATTTACTTAACTGCCTATATGTCAATATGTATCTCTCACTCTCTCTCTATCTATCTACCTACCTATTAGTCTATCTATCTATCTATCAGTCTGTTTATCTATATATATATATATATATATATATATATGTATCGATATGTCTATCAATCTACCTATCAATCTATCTATAGATATATCTATCTATCTATCTGTATATCCATTTTTGTATCTATCTATCTATCTATCTATTTGTTTAAAAATCTTTTTATCTATCGGTCTATCTATCTATATGACTATCTATTTATCTATATGTCTATATATCTATCTATTTATCCATATATCTATCTATCTATCTATTTATCTATCTTTTTATCTATATATATATCTCCCCACCTATATATTTGTCTATCTATCTCTCTATCAATCTATATATCTTTCTATTTATCTATAAGACGATATATCTATTAGTCTAGCTATCTATTTGTCTACCTCTTTATATGCCTATATTTCTATTTCTATATCTCGATATCTTTTTATATGTTTATCTATTTTTCTTTCTATCTATTTGTTTATATAAAATCATATCTCTCTATCTATCTATCTATTTATTTATGTCTTTCTATATGGCTATCTATCTATCTAGCTATGTGTCTATGTATCTATAAATTTGTCAATCTATCTATTTGTGTATATGTCAACTATCTATCTATCTATCTTTTTCTATATTTATCTATCTGTCTATTTGCGTATCTACCTACCTATTTATCTATCTATATATCTTTCTTTCTATATGTCTATCTATATGCCGATTTGTCTATATATCTATTTCTCTATCTGTCTATCTATCTATCTGTATATTTGTTTATATGACTATTTATCTATCTATCTATATGTATATCTGAGAATTTATATATCTGACTATATGTCTATCTGTTTATCTCTCTATCTAATTATCAGTCTCTTTGTCTATTTATAAATCATTGTATCTCCCTATCTATCTATCTATTTGTCTGTCTATCTGCCTATATGTATATATGTCTTTGTGTTTATGTGTCTATGTGTCTATTGGTCTCTATCTATTTATCATTCTATCTAATTTCCTACATGTCTATTAATCTTTCTCTCTATTTGTCTATATGTCTATCTTTCTATCTCTCTATCTATCAATCTATATGTCTATCTTTCTATTTCTCTATCTATTAATCTATATGTTGATCTTTCTATTTATTTATTTCATCTATCTATCATTTATCTATCAACCTATCTATCTATGTATCTATCCATCTATTTTTCTATCTATATATTAGTCTATCTATCTGTATATCTTTTTATCAATTTATCTATATATATATCTATATATATCTTTATCTATCTATAAGACTATCTATTTATTAGCCTATATTTCTATATATATATATCTTTCTATATGTCAATATGTCTATTTGTGTGTCTATCTACCTTTGTATATGGCTATCTACCATTGTGTCTAACAATTTGTTTTTCTAACTTTCTATATATATGTCTATCTAATTTTCAGACTATCTAACTATCAATCATTCTATCTTTCTTTCTATCTATCAATATATTTGTATATTGTTTATCTTTATATCTTACTATCTTTTTATCTATCGATCTATTTTTCTATCTAGCTATATATCTATTTTTCTATCTGTCTATATGTATATCTTTCTATCTCTTTATCTATCTTTAAATTTTGGATGTCTTTCTATCTATATATCTATCTATTTATCAAATTGTCATTATATCCAATTGTTTATCACTATATCTATCTATCTCTTTATTTATCTTTTTGTCTATCTATTTATGTAGGAATTAATCTTTCTATCAATATATCTGCATGATTATTTATCTATCTGTCTACCTATATCTCTCTATCTATCTACATATCTTTTTATTAATATATCAATCTGTCTATCTATCTATCAATCTATCTATTTTCCTATCTATCTATCTATCTATTTATCTATGTTTCTATCTATCAGTCTCTCTATCTCTTTTATTTATATGTTTATATGTTTATACACCTATCTGCCAATCTATTAATCTATTTATCAAATTATCTGTCTAACAATCTATCTATCTATCTTTCTGTCTGTTTGTCTGTTTATCTATCTATCTGCCTATCTGCCTATTTGTCTAAGTACCTATCTTATCTATATGTCTATCTATCTATCTATCTATTTGCCTATTTATCTATATATCTGTCTATCTATCTTTCTATATATTTATCTATATGTCTATTAATATGTCTATCTATATATTTTCTATCTATCTATCTATATATTTGTCTATCAGTCTAGATGTATATTTATCTATCTTTCTATCTATCTATAATATTTCAATCTATCGGTCTATTTGTATATTTGTCTATCTATCTATCTCTCTATCTCTATATATGTTTATCTATCTATCTATCTATTGGTATGTCTGTTTGTGTGTCTGTCTATTTGTCAACCAATCTATCAGGCTATTAGTCTATCTGTCTATTTATCTACCTATTTATGTGTCTTTAAACTCTTTGTGTATGTCTATTTGTTTATATGTTTCTCTATCTATCTATCTATGTGTCTTTCTATCAATCTATATATCTATCTATTTCTTTATAGGTTTATCTATCTATAAATATATATGTCTATCTATCTATCTATATGTCTATATATATTCATGTGTTTATATATCTATAAATATATCTATTTATATGTCTATATGTATATCAATCTATATGGGTAAATGTCTT
Organism: Sapria himalayana; assembly: GCA_029783825.1. NCBI lineage: Eukaryota > Viridiplantae > Streptophyta > Magnoliopsida > Malpighiales > Rafflesiaceae > Sapria > Sapria himalayana. Next base: position 8,437 of record JAREIK010013635.1, read on the forward strand.
TATGTCTATGTATCTATCGATATATCTGTTTATATGTTTATCTATCAATTTATCAATCTATCAATCTATTTATCTATCTAACTATCTAATCATCTATCTATCTAATTATCTATCTATTAATTCTATATCTATCTAACTTTCTAACTATCTTTCTGCCTATCAGTATTTCTATCTATAAGTCAATCTATCTATTTATCTATATATCTGTATATTTATCTATCTATCTGTTTATTTATCTATCTATGTATCTATTTATTTTTCTATCTCCCTATCTGTCTATTTGTCTATATGTATATATGGCTATCTGTCTATCTATCTGATCTGTCTATATATCTATTGTCTATCTTCCTATTATCCTGTAAATATGTATTTCTTCTATATATCTAACTATCTTTCGAACTCTCTATCTATCTTATCTTTCTATCTATCTATTTGTCTATCTATCTATCTGTCTAACTATCTAACTATTTAAGTGTCGATATGTTTATCTATTTATCTATCTATCTATCTATCTATATATCTTTCTAACTATATTTTTATCTATCAGTCTATTAGTCTATCAGTCTATAAGTCTATCTATCTATGTATCTATCTATCTATATGTGTATCTATCTATCTATCTATCTATTTGTCTATCTATCTATCTATCGCATTTCTATCTTTCTATTTGTCTATCTATCTATCTGACTATCTGTCAATCTAACAATCTATCTATTTGACTATCAGTATATCTGTCTATCTATCTATTTTCCTATATACCTATCTACTAATTTGTCTTTGTTTCTATCTCTTTATCTATCTATTTGTTTATCTACCTATCTTTCTATATACTTATCTATCTTTCTATCTATCTATATTTTTATATATCTGACTATCTATATTTTTGTATATCTATCTATCAATCTACCTATCGATCTATCTATCTATATATCTTTCGATCTATCTAGCTATCTATATATTTGTATATCTGTCAATCTTTCTATCTATCTTTCTAACTATCTATCTACCAATCTATTTGTCTTTCTGCCTATCTATCTATTACTCTATTAGTTTATATGTCTATCTATCTATATGTCTATATGTCTATATATCTATTTGTATATATGTCTATCTATCTGTCTATCTTTCTATCTATTTGTTTATTTGTTTATCTACCTATCTATATATCTATCTATCTGTCAGGTAGTCTATCTGTCTATCTATCTATATGTCTATATAACAATTTTACTATCTATCTATCCATGTATCTATATATCTATCTATATGTATATCTATCTATCTGTATATATGTCTATCTATCTTTTTGTCTATCTTTCTATTTGTCTATTTGTTTTTCTATTTATATGTCTATATATTTATTTGACGATCTATTTATATATGTATCTATCTGTCTATCTATCTATCAATCCATCTATGTGTCTATCTATCTATTTATCTCTCTGTCTAATTGTATATCTATCTATTTGTCTTTTTGTAAATCTATCTATCTATCTAACTATCTGAATATCGACCTATCTACCTGTCTATCTATCATTTTATCTATATGAATATTGATCTGTCTACCTTTCTATTTATCTATATATCTAACTATCTATTTATTTTTCTATCTGTCTATCTGTCTATCTGCTTATCTACTTTTATCCCTATGTACCTATCTATTTTTCTATCTACCTATCTATATGTCTATCTATCTATATATCAATCTATCTATCTATATATCTATCTCTTTAACTATCTATCTTTCTATATGTCTATCTTGTTAGTGTGCCAGTAATTTTCATTTCATAATTTTGTTGTGGACTAGGAACCAACCAATGATCCAAGTGAATACAATTAAACATTGGACATGGATGCTACTAATTAAAGCGTAGAAAAAATAACTTTTGAATCCAAATGGTTCAGTTGAATCCTAGCACAGTCAAGTGTCCATGCCTCTAGCATTATCCACATAAACTTATCTTTGTTATTTCTTTACTTTTTTATCTCTCCCATAATATAAAACCTTTGGTTTTTTTTCACATACCCTTCTAAAATGATGTCTCATTTACAAAAAGGATGTTTCATTTATTAAAAGTAAGTGTCATTTAGTAAAAGGACATGCCATTAATGACACATATTTCTAAAAGGTTGTGTCATTAAATAAAAGAGAGAAACATGGGCTTTAAATTTGGGTCCATTTTAAAGGTCGAAACTCCCAATATCTACTAATTGGACCAAACTATTTAATTCAATTAGCTTAAGATTTAAAACTAATTTCAGACTTTAGATTAGGCCCAATTTATTTGTATCTATCTAAAATAAATTGAACCTCAAATATAAATACATTTTAATAACGTCTGAGGTGACTTTAAAATCTTATTTTAAATTAACAAGCAATGAGCAGCATTTAGCAATACATCATTGCTACCAAAGTGATGAAAATATAATAGATTCAACGTATCCTAATTTCGTGACTTATTTTATTGTATGACTTAGTCTTTTTTCCATGATATCTAGATTGATATATGTGGCACGAATCATGTCATCCTCATATCAATCTATATGTTTCTTAATCTTTGAATAAAGTAACTTAAACAATTAAGTTATAATCTCAATTTTACTTATTTGAGCATGGCCATGTATTTTAGTAGTCGTACTCAATCAAATGGCCAACTGATATCATTTTCATTATATAGAAGGGACAAATTCCATCTACATAAATCACATCCCTATACATAATTTATTATATACCTAGTAAACAACTTTATAACCATCCTTGTTACAAGTAGCATTTATTGAATCTAAAGTCTACAACTCCTTATGTAGGGAATTATAGTGACTTCAGGTCAAAAGACAATCTATAATAATAATCACTATGAGAATATTTATCACACTTATATAACAATCCAAGCAACATTCTCAAAGTAGGTAAGTTCAATTTTTGTTATCTAACATATACTCATTTGTTAACTTAATATCTCGTATTAGTTAACCTTCATACTAGTCTTAATGTATTAATATTTTCATTGAATATTAATACTTGACTTTGGAAAATTTAGAGTAGTATTCCATAGAAAATATCACTCTAGGGCATTATTATATTAATCTAATATTTGCACAAATCTAAATAAATATAATAATGATAAAATGATGCCTTTTTACATAAAAGATATGCTACATAAGTACCAAAAGAATCATCTAATGATTGCCTTTTTGGGCATACTCTAGCATATCTGTCTATGTATTTATCTATCCATTTATCTTTCAATGTGTCAATCTAAAAAACTATCTATCTATGTATTCATCTATCTGTCTATTTGTCTAACTATCTAAGTATCTTACTATCTAACAATCTATCTATCGATGTGTATACCTATATAACTATCTTTTAATCTATCAGTCTACTTATCTATCTATCAATATAATTATATATCTATCAATATAATTATATATCTATCTATTTGTTAATATATCTATCTGTCTAACTATTTATATGTATATCTATCTATTTTTTTATCTATCTATTTATCTATCTATTAGTCTATTTGATTGTATATCTATCTATCTATATATCTATCTGTCAATATGTCTATCTAACTTTTTATTAATCTATATATCAGTCTATATAACTATCAATCTATCTATATGTCTATTTATCAATCAATATATCAATTTATTTGTCTATTTGTCTATCTATCTATATGTATATTTGCCTATCTATGTATGTACCTATGTGACTATCTTTGTATTTGCCTATCTATCTTCTATTTATCTGTGTATCTATCTATATGTCTGTCTATCTATCTATCTATATGTCTATATACCTATCGGTCTATCTATCTATTTATCTATTTAAATTTATGTGTATCTATCATATCTATCTATTTATTTATCTACATGTGTATTTATTTATCTATATATACATCTATCTTTGTACGTATCTATCTATCTATCGATCTGTATTTCTATCTTCTTGTATATATGTCTATATATATATATATGTGTGTGTGTGTGTGTGTGTTATATCTATGTATTAATCAATCAATATATATATATATATGTCTCTCTATTTATCTGTCTAACTATCTAACTTTATAACATTCTAATTGTTTATTTGTTTATTTTTTTTATCTATCTAACTATCTTTCTATCTTTCATTCTTTCTGTCTATCAATTTATGAGTCTATCTATTTATTACTATCTCATTCTATCGAGCAATCTACCTATCTATCAGTCTACTAGTCTATATTTCAATTGTCTATCTATGTATCAATTTATTTATCTATATATCTATTTATATATCTATCTATCTATCTGTCCATCTTTCTTTTAGTCTAAATGACTTTCTGTCTATTTTTATAACTCTCTATATATCTATCTGTCGATTAGTCTACCTGTGTATCTATCATTCTGTCAATCTATTTATATATTAATTGTCTATCTATCTATTTCTTTATCTATCTATCTAACTATCTATGTATGCATGTATATATCTATCTATATGTCTATTTGTCTATATGTCTATATGTATATCTGTCTATCTGTCTATCTGTTTATCTATCTACCTATCTATTTGTCTATTAGTTTATTTGTGTATCTATCTATGTATATATCTATTTATCTGTCTATCTTTCCATCTATTTATATATCTATTTCGTTATTGATCTATCTATTCATCTATCTGTCAATATGTATATCTATCAATCTTTCATTCTGCCGATCTACATATCTTTTTATTAGCATATATACTTATCTAACTATTTGTCTATCTATCTATCATTCTATCTATATATATCTATTTGTCTATCTATCTATCTATCTAACTATTTATCGATCTATCTATCTGTCTATCTATCTATCTATCTATTTGGCTATCTATTTATGTTTCTATCTATCTATCTCTTTATGTGTGTAACAGTCTATCTATCCCTCATCCCATCAATCTTTCTATATCTTTATATTTTTATAATTCTAATTCTTTATCTAACTACCCATATATCTCTCTTTCTGTCTATCTATTTATCTATCTATATTCTTATCTATTTATCTGTATATTTGTTTAACTATCTATCTATCAATTTATCTGTATATACGTCAATTTTTGTATCTATCCATCTATCTATCTATCTATCTATCTAACAAAATGTTTATCTGTCTATCTACCTTTCTATCTATATATCTACCTAACTAACTAACTAACTATCAATGTCTTTATATGTTTATTTTCCTCTGCCAATATAATGTTTTCTATCATTCTATCTCTATATTTGTTTTTCTATATATCTGACTATCTATCTATATATCTATCTAGCTATATATCTATTTGTCTATGTATCTATCTGCTTATATATTTTTCGATCTATCTATCTATCTATATGTCTGTGTGTCTGTCTCTCTATCTATCTGTCTATCTATTGATCTATCTATCTATTAATATTTTTATCTATATTTCTATTTGTCTATCTAACTGTCTATCGATCTATCTATCTGTCTATTTAAATATAAATCTAATTGTATATATATCTATTGATCTATATATATATATATATATATACTATATAATTTTATATCTTTCTACCTATTTATCTATATATATATATATATATATATATATCTATTTATCTTACTATTTTACTATCTATGTGTCTATCAATCTATTTATCTTTCTATCCTTCTATGTGTCTATATATATATATCTATTTGTTTATCTATCTCTATGTCTATCTTACTATATGTATATATGTGTTTTTGTTATATATGTCTAACTATCTATCTGTCTATCTTTTTATCTATTTGTCTATCTATCTTTCTATCTGTCTATATGTCTATCTATTTAACTGTCCATATCTATAACTATCTATCTAAGTGTCAATTTGTCAAAAATCAATAAATATCTATCTATCTATATATCTGTCTATCTGTTTATCTTTCTATATATCTTTTTATGTATATGTCTATGTGTCTATATATCTATTTAACTATCTTTCTATATATCTATCTATCTATCTATCTATTTGTCTATTTGTCTATCTATCTAACTACCTATTTGTTTAACTATCAATCAATCTTTCAATCTAACTATTTGTCTATCTGCCTTTCTACCTATGTGCTTATCTATCTATCTATCTATTTATATGTTTATTTTCATATCTATCTATATGTATATTTATCTATCATTCTAATTTTCAATCAATCTATCTATCTGTATATCTGGCTATCAATCTATCTATCTATGTATCTATCTAAATAAATTATATATCTATCTCTCTTTTTGTCTAAATGTCTATCTTTGTTTCTATCTATCGATCTTCATGTCAATAAGGTCTATCTATGTATTTTTCTATATGTCTATCAGTCTATCTATCTATTTGTCTAAATATTATAATTCTATTTGTATATCTATCTATCTGTATATCTATCTATTTATATATGTATCTATCTATATATCTTTATATCTCTCTACCTATTTATTTATCTATATACAAATCTATATATCTTTTTATCTATCTATTTGAAAAGCTATCTAGCGGTCTATCTTTTTATATATCTTTATATCTTTTTGTATATCTATTTATATATCTATCTATATTTAAATATTCTATATGTCTATATATATATCTATCAGTCTATCCTTCTATTAGTCTATATGTTTATTTGTCTATTTGTCCATCTATCTAACTATTTTGAAAGTATCTATCTATCTTTCTATCCTTTTATCTACTAATTTGAGTTTCTATCTATCTAACTATCTAACTAACTAACTATCTATCTATCTATCCACTTATTTTCCTATGTCACTATCTTTATAGTTGTCTATCTATCTATCAATCAATTTATCTATCTATCTTTATATCATCTTTGAATCTATTTTCTATCTGTCTATCTATCTGACTATCAATCTATATGTCTATCAATTGATCAATATATCTATGTATAAATATATCTATCTATTAGTCTATTAGACTATTAGTTTATTAGTCTATCAGTCTATCAGTCGATTAGTCTATCTATCTTTCTATTTAATTGTCTATATGTCTATCTTTCTATATGTCTATTTATATATCTGTCAATATATATATGTGTTTGTGTGTGTGTGTTTATCTATTTATCTATCTGTCTGTCTGTCTGTCTATATATCTATCTATCAATATGTCTATCTATCTATCTTTTTTTCTATATGTTTATCTATTTATCCGTCTATTTAACTTTCTATCTATCTGTCTATATGTCAATCTATCAAATTTTCAAAATTTTTATATGTCATTCTATCTTTCTATCTATTGAACTATCTAAATATCTATCTTGCTATCTATCTATCTCTCTAACTACATTTCTAACATTTAGTATAATAGTCAATCTCACAATGTATCTATTTATTAATTTATTTTTCCAATTATCTATTTATCTATTTATATGTATATTTGTTTATCTATCTTTCTATCTGTCTATATGTCTATCTGACTATCAATCTTTCTATCTTTCTATTTGTTTATCTTTATATCTGTCTATGTATATATCTATTTGTGTATCTATATAATTGTGATTTTCTATTTCTATCTATCAGTCTATATATATATATATATTTCAATATCTATATCTATGATTTATCTCTCTATTTATCTATCTATATTTATATTTGTCTATCAATATATTCTTTAAATGTTTATATGTCTTGATATTTATCTAACTAACTTTCGAACTATCTATCTTTATATCTATTTATCTGTATAACAATCTAACTATTTTTTTTCTATTACTCTATTAATCTATAAATATATATGTCTATCTATATATCTTTCTATAAATCAATAACTTTATATGTCTATCTATCTATCATTCTATCTATCTTTCTGTCTACCTATCTATCAATGATCTAACTGTCTGTCTATCTATTTATCTTTAAATCTATCTGTCTATATTTATGTCAATCTGTTAATCTATGTATTTATTTATCTATTTATCTGACTATTTGTTTACTTGTCTATCTATATATCAATGTATCTATCTATATATTTATCTAATTATCAATCTGTCTAAGTATATATCTGTCTATTTGTCTAACTATCTATATGCCTATTTGTTAATCTATCTATCTATCTATCTGCCTAACAAGCTACTAATTATCTAATTATATATCTATCTATCTATTTGTCTAACTATCTAAGTATCTATCTATTAATATGCCTAAATATCTATCTATCTATCTAAATATCTATATCTCTATCTATTTAATTATCCTTCTATCTATAAATCTATTTATCTATATGACTAATTATTAATCTATCTATTTACGTATCTATCTATCTATTTATCTATATACCCATCTATTTATCTATCTATTTGTCTATCTAGTAATCTTTTATCTATCTATCTGTCTATGTATCTATCTATCTATCTATTTATCTATTAGAATGACTATCTATCTATCTATCTATCTACATATCTGCTTATCTATATATCTTTCTTTCTTTCAATCTGCATATGTGTATATCTGCCTATATTCTGATCTATCGATCTATCTATCGATCTATATTTTGTATATAAGTATATTTATCTATCTATCTATCTGTCTTGTTATATCTTTATCTATATATGTGTGTATATATCTATTTTTCTATCTGCAATTCTTTATATCTCCTTATCTGTCTTTGTATATATCTATCTATTTGTATAACTATCTATATGACTATCTGTTAATCTACCAATATGTCTATCTATCTATTTATATAATGGGTTATTATATATCTATTTATATATCTATCTATCTATTTGTCTAACTATTTAATTATCTATCTATTTATTTTTCTAACTATCTATCTATCTATATATATCTCTAACTATCTAATTGTTTTTTTATATATCAATAAATCAATCAATCTGTCTAAATTTTAATCTATCTATCTATGTATCAATATATTTGTTTACCTATATTCTATATATTGATCTATTTGTATATCTAGCTATATGTTTATCTATCTATTTGTCTATCTAACTATCTATCAATCAGTCTATATATCTATCTATCTACTAATATGCTTATCTATCTATCTTTCTATAACTTTAACTGACTATTTGTCTATCTATCAATATTTCTATATGCTTATTTGATTATCTATCTATCTGCCTATTTTTCTATCTATTGATATATCTATCTATATAAGTATCTATAATTCTATCTATCGATCTATCTAAATATCTATCTTTCTATCTATCTAAAAATATATGTGTATATCTATATATATTTTTATCTGCCTATTTTCTAATTATCTATCTATTTGTCTATCTATCTATCTATCTGACTATTTGTCTATCTATATATCTATCTATGTGACTATTTGTGTGACTATCTATATATTTTTTGTCTATCTGTCAATTTGTTATCTATCTATCAATCTGTCTATTTGTAAATCTTTATATCTATCTTTCTATATATATATATATATATATATATATATATGTCTATCTATCTATCTATCTATTTATATATCTAGCTATCTGTATATAGATGTCAATCTATCTATCTATCTTTCTATCTGCCTATCTATCTATCATTTTATCATTTTATCTTTCTATTTGTTTATCTATATAACTAACTACCTCTCTATTTGTCTAACTATCTTTCTACATATATGTCTATTTGACTACCTATCTATCTCTCTTTGTATCTATCTATCTATCTGTCTGTCTATGTCTATGTGTCTATGTTTATATGTGCCTATGTGTCAATGTGTCTATGTGGTTATGTGTGTATATGTCTATCTGTATATGTGTTTATATGTCTATGTATCAATGTGTCTATGTGTCTATATGTATATGTGTCGATATGTATATGTGTCTATGGGGTTTATGTGTCTATCTATCTATGTATCAATATACCAATCTATATATCTATCATTCTATATATCATTCTTTCTATCGTTCTATCTATCTATTTATCTGTCTATCTATCTATTTGTCTATCTGTATAACTAATTATTTGTGTATTTATCTATCTGTTAATTTTTCTTTCAATCTATCTTTGTATATATCTGTCTATCTATCTCTATTTCTCAATCTCATCTATCTATTTATATGTCTATAAGTCTAAATATCTATCTACTTATCTATCTATTTATCTATCTCTTTATCTATACATCTATCTGACTATCTTTCTATTTGTATATCTATCTCAATGCATATATTTCAATCGATCTTGTTGTATATGAGGCTATTAGGCTATGTGTTTAACTAATTATCTATCTATCAATTTATTTGTATGTCTAATACTCTATTTGTCTATCTATATGTCTATCAATATTTCAATTTATTTATCTATTTATTTGACTATCTATTTATCTATATATCTATATGTATATCTGACTATCCATCCATCTATCTATCTATCTATATGTCTATCTGTATATCTAACCAACTATCTTTCTATTTTTCTATGTATATTTATATATATCTATCTATCTATATATATGTGTATCTATCTATCTATATATCTATCTATATATCAATATATATATGTGTATCTATCTATCTATTTGACTGTCTATCTAATAATTTACCTATCTATGTATCTACCAGTCTATCAATTTGTCAATCTGTCTATATGTCTATGTGTCTATCTATTTATCTATGTATTTGTATATTTGTCTATCTATTAATCAATGTATTTATCTATCTATCTATCTATCAGCCTATTTGTCTTTGTATCTATCTATCTATTTATCTATCTATCTTTCTAGCAAAATCTTTATCTATTTGCCTTTATATCTATCTGTCTATCTATCTATTTGTAAATCTATCTATCTATCTGTCTAGATATCTTTCTATCTATTTGTCTATCTATTTATCAATGAATCTATATATCTATATATCTATATGTCAATCTATCTTTTTGGCTAACTATCTACTTTTCTATTTGTCTATATATCTTTTTTTCTATGTCTATTTGTCTATATGTTATCTATCTTTCAATCTATCTTTCTGTATATATGTCTATCTAACTATCTATCAATCTATCTATTGATTTAACTATTGTTGTCTATCTATCTATCTATTTATTAATCTATCTATTTGTCTATCTATATATCTATGTATTTATCTGTCTTTAATTCAATCAATCAATATATCTATCTATCTATATATCTTTATAAGTTTCTATTTATCTATCTATATTTTTATCTATTTATATTTTTGTCTTCTTTTCATTTCCATTTATCTGTATATCTGTCTATCTTTTTATTAGTCAATCAATCAATATATCTATCTGTCTGTCTGTATGTCTAATAATGTATATATCTTTATGTCTATCTATCTATCTATCTATTTATCTATATATCTATTTATCAATCTATCTGTCTATTTATCTATTTATTTATATGTCTATCTATATATCTAATTATACGTCAATATGTTTATCTATCTATTAGTCTATTTATCAATCTATCTATTTGTCTATTTTTTTATCTGTCTATATGATTTTCTATCTAACAATCTATCTATCAATGTATTTGTCTAACAATCTATCTCTATATTTGTCTATTTTTCCATGTATTTATCTATCTATCCGTCTAACAAGTTGTCTATTTGTTTATTTATCTATCTATCTATTTTTTTGTCTATATGTTTATCTATCTATCTATCTATCTATCTTTTTGTTTATCTATCTATCTATCGATCTATCTTTCTATCTATCTATCTATATATCTATTTGTTTAATTATATTTTTAGTCTATTAGTCTATCATTAAAACTGTGCAGCTATCTATCTATCCATCGATATATCTATTTGCTTTTCTTTATATTTGTTTTTTGTCTATCTATTAATCTATCTATCTATCTATTTATCAATCTATCTATTTCTCTTCCAATATATCTATCAATATGTCTATTTATATTAGTATATTAGTCTATCTGTCTATTACATTCTTTTTATCTCTCTATCTATTTATCTTTCTATTTATTAATCTATCTATCTATTGGTCTATTTGTCTATCTAGTCTATCTATCTGTCAATATATCTATCTATCTATCAGCATATCTTCCTATCTATTTATCTCTCTATCTATTTGTCTATTTGTCTATCTATCTTACTATTTATCTATCTGTCTATCTATCAATCTATGTATCTATCTTTCGATCTATCTTTGTATTTGTCTATCAATCTATCTATCATTATGTATATCTAGCTATTTGTATATCTATCTATCTGTCTATATGGCTATCTTGCTATCTATCTATCTGTCTATATGTCTATCTCTCTATCTATCTATATATCTATCTGTCTATTTATCTATCTATCTATCTAACTATCTTTCTATCTATATGTCTATCTATTTATCTATCTGTCTAATTACTACCTCTCTATATATCTATCTAACTTTATATATATATATATATATCTGTCTATCTATCTATTTATCTGTCTATTTTTCTATCTATCTATCTATCTGTCTATCTATCTATTTATCTATCTATATATCTATCTATCTTTCTGTCTGTCTGTTTATCTATCTATCTATTTATCTATATAGCTATCTTTCTATCAGTTTATCCATCTATCTATTTATTTGTCTAATTGATTATATGACTATTTATCTATATTTATAACTCTCTAACTATCTATGTTTCTATCTGTCTAATTGTATATCTTTCAATCTATCTATCTATCTAATTGTCTAACTATCTTTCTTTCTATTGTATATCGGTAAATCTATATTGTCTGTCTATTTATATATCTAAGTAGCTATCTATCTGTCTGTCTGTTTGTCTCTGTCCATTGTATATATGTTTTCTTGTATATTTATCTAACTATTTCTCTATATGTCTATCTGTCTATCTATCTATCTAACTATTTGTCTTTCTATCTATATGTCTATGTAACTATATGTCTATTTGTCTAATTTAATTTATCTCTATCTATTAATCTATGTATTTATCTATCTAATTATCTGTGTATCTGTGTAACTGGCTAACTATATATATATATATATATCTATCTATCTATCTATTTGTCTAACCATCTAACTAATTATCTATATAAATATCTTTATCTTTATATTTATCTATTTATCTATCTCTCCAACTATTTAATTGTTGTTCTTTTTTTTTGTTTTTTTGTTTATCTATACATATATCTATATACTATCTATTTATGTGACATCCCAGCCCTGTGGGGGTCTCACTCCATTCCATCACACAATAAAATATGCAATAAAATAATTTTTTTTCAAATATAGTGTACACAACTTTCTTCTTTTATTTTTTCAGTGGAATAAAAAAACACAAAAAATATTAACTAAGCCATTACTAGCTTCCCTTCACATGTGCGATCCCGTATGTGAATCTGTCATTTGTCCTGGATCTATACCTGAAAGGGGTCTCGCAATGGAGCGAACAGATCTCTATAGAGTTAACTCCTACAGGGCTACTCCCTATCTAAGTGCTCATAAAATATCATGAATATATATTAATACCCACTCAAGTATAATGTTTACCTGAAAATAATTATGGATGAAATATTTATATGCTCATATTCCTGAGTCTCATCAGCACCCTCACACCTGCCAAAGCCATGCGTGATATTATATATATATATATATATATATTTATTTATTTATTTTAGATTTATTCCAAAAAATATGGATATACTCTGAAAAACATATTGGACATTATCCAAACAAAATATGTTTTTCTTGGATAGACTTCGAGAAATATGGACTTCCTCCGAAAAACATATTGGATATTTTCTGATAAAATATTTTTTTTCTTAAATATTTTCCAAAAACCACCATGTTACTCAGACTGACCATTATCCCAATTCTAGTTAGCATATTTATATTAGCAATGCTCCAGAAAGAAATACCATGCAACTCAGTCTAGATGTTCTCATAATTCGTGTTTTCCAAATACAATCCACATACCTTTATTTGTATGTATATATATATCAAGCACCCACCCATTTATATGGAATATTCCAATGCATATGAAATGCAATTATATCATTTTCGTTTGATGTTTCAAACACAATTATAACAATCCAAAACTAATTCATTCTCAACTAAATTTTACTAAACGAAATATAGAAACTTTTTACCAATTAACCATTTCTAATGAAATTCTTAACAATTCAAATTGAAATTTAAAACATTATGATTTATGGTCTTTAAATAGAAAGAATTTACGATACAAAAAACTACTACCCTCTGAAAAATTTCATCGAAACTTTATAAAGTTAATAGTAAACTAAAAATCTCGTCATGTAGAGTAACTTTAGTTCGTAGACTATTCTATTCCTGATTTTAGAATAATCCATTATGATCAAAAGAAAATCAACTAATCTTTTATTTTTTTTTCATCTGCATTATGTTTCTTTCTCCCCTAAAGTATGGTTTTTTTCTTTTCCCATCATCCCATTTTCTGGATTTCCGATGTTTTCTTTTATAATAAAATAAAAATATATATTTTAATAATAGTTTATTTTTCATTTTCTCTTTTTTGACACATGACCGTGCATGGAGCAGCTACGTGTTGATGTTGTGGCCTAGTCTTTTGCTTGTGTTGTTTTTATTTAGTTATTTATTTATTCTAAAAATTATTTAAATAAATTAAATAAATAACTAAATTCTAACTTCTTCAGAAGATGAAAAGATTTGTCACCGTAACTATATTTTTCATGATGAATTTAATAACAAAATCTATTTTATCATCACATTTCTAAAATTTTCAGCTTATTTTTCTTATTGCAAAATTATGATTGAGCTTTTTTTTTCCAAAAACAAAATCATATTATTTATTTATCCTTTTTTATGGGATATGTCAAATTTTGTATCTAACTATCAATATATTAATATATCTATCTTCTATTTGTCAATCTAACTATTGATTTATTTGTCTATATTTTTATCTATCTATCTGCCTATATACTTATCTATCTATATGTCTAACTATCTATCTGCCTATCTACTTATCTATCTATATGTCTATCTATCTATCTAACTATCTGCCTATATATCTATATGTTTAATCTCTAAGTGTCTATGTGTCTATCTTCTTATTTATCTATCTATCTATTTGTGTGTCTATCTGTCAATTTATCTATCTACTAATCTATCTATATGTTTGTCTGTCTATCTATCTATCTATCTTTATGTCTATCGATCTATCTATATATATTTATGTGTATGTGTTTATTTGTCTATCTACCTATCTGCTTATATGTATATTTTTCTATCTATCTATATGGCTATTTATCTAGCTATCTATTTATCGATCTATCTAACTATTTGTCTATCTGTCTAACTATCTCTTTTGTCTATCTATCTATTTATCGATCTATATATCTATCTATCTGTCTTTCTATCTATCTGTCTATCTATAAATTTTGTTTATATATCTATCTATCTATCTATTTGTCCAGTCTATCTATATATCTATATATTTGTTTATCTATCTATCTGTATATCTATTTATCTATCTATCAGTCTAATTGGCTATTAATCTATATTTCTATCTATGTATCTTTCTATTTTCTAATTTCATATCTGTATATATGTGTATCTCTCTATTTGCCTATCAGTCTATCTACATATATGTTTATTTGTATATCCGTCTGTCGGTCTCTCTTTGTATATATCTTTTAATCTACATTAATGTGTCTATGTGTCTGTCTCTCTATCTATCTATCTTTATGTCTGTGTATATATATATATATATATATATATATATATATCTTTGTTTATCTATCTATATTTCTACCTATCTATCTATTTTTTAAGTATCTTTTTGTCTATGTTTCTATTTATCTTTCTGTCTACTTGTATATCTATCCATATTTCTATTTGTCTATTTGTTTATTTTTCTATTTGTCTATTTGCTATATATCTATTTGACTATTTGTCTATCTATCTATTTGCCTATCTATTTATCTGTCTATATATCTATCTATCAATATATATTTCTATATATTTATTTATCTATATATCTATATGCATGTCTATCTATCTATATGTATATATGTCTATATGTCTATCTCTATATCACTCTATCTGCCTTTTAGTTTATCATTCTATAAGTCTATGTGTTTATCTATCTATCTATCTATCTAATTTTTATATGTCTCCTTGTCTATATGTCTATTTATCTATCTATGTATCTATCTATCTATCTGTCTGTCTATCGATCTATCTTTCTATCTTTCTATCTTTTAATATGTCTATAAGTCTATCTATCTATCAGTCTATCTATCTATCTATCTAGTTGTCTATATATCTATATGTCTATCTATAAATCTATGTAAATATCTAACTATCTATTATTCTATTTATCTAACTTTCTAAATGTCTAACTGACTTTCTATTAATTTATCAATCAATCTGTCTATATAAATATATACACACATATGTCAATCTTTATATCTATTTAGGTGTCTATCTATCTATATATCTATCTATATATCTGTCTATCTATCAATCTATGTATCTATATATCTAACTATCCATCTATCTGTCAATCTATCTATAAGTATACCTGTCTATCTATCTATCTGTGTATATATTTATTTGTCTATCTATCTATCTATCTATTTGCTTATCTGTCAATCTATCTATCCATCAATCTACCAATCTCTCAATCTATCTATCTCTTTATCTATCTATTACTTTATCATCTAAAAGTCTGTGTCTATCCATCTAACTATCTGTCTATATTTTTTATATGTTTATCTATCTATTTGTCAAACTATTTATATGTCTATCTCTTCTATCTATCTGTCTATCTATCAATTAGTATATAAACCTAATGTATATCTATCTATCTATTTTATCTATCTATCTATATATCTATTTGTCTAACTATATATCTATCTTTCTATACGTCTATCTGTGTATCTGTCAATCTAATAATCTATCTATCTATCTATCTGTATGGCTATCATTGTATATGTCTATCTATTTTTCTATCTATATATTTATTTATTTCTATATCTCTCTATCTGCTATATGGCTTCTTGCGATCATTCTATCCATCTATATGTTTATCTATCTGTCTATTTGTATATCTATTTATTTGTATATCTCTATCTATACATATGGTTATCTTGTAATCGATCTATCTTTATATATATCTATCTCTCTATCTATCTTTGTGTCTATCTATCTTTTTATCTATCTATCTATATAATCATCTATATGTATATCTGTCGATCTTTCTATCTATCTATTTGATATCTATCTATATATTTATTTATCTATCTATCTATATAACTATATGTCTGTCTAATTGTCAATCTATCAATCTGCTCTCTATATATATCTATCTATCAATCTATTTGTCTATTTGTATATTTGTATATTTATCTATCAATATATCTATTTATTTTTCAAAATGATTATATGTCTAGTCTATTTATATTTCTAACTATCTAATAGTCTTTATTTCTATCTATCTAACTATTTAACTTTCAATCTATTTATCTATCTAATTATATAACTATCTTTCTATTTATTAGTCTATAAGTAAATCTATCTATCTATATATTAATCTATGTAACTATTTATATATCTGTGTGTTTCTCAATCAATTTTTTGGCTGTCATATATCTGTCTTTCAACTCTTTATCTGTTTATCTATCTATCAGTCTATAAGACTATCTATCTGTCTATCTATATGTCTATCTCTCCCTCCCTCTCTCTATCTATCTATATATCTATCTGTCTGTATATTTATCTTTCTGTTTGTCAATCTATCTTTTTATCTATCTCTTTATCTATCTTTTTGTATATAAGTCTATTAGTCTATGTGTCTATTTATTTTTTGATCTATCTATCGATCAATCAATTTGTCTACCTAATAATCTATCAGTCTTATTGTCTACATGTATATCAATCTATATATTATAAATTTTTCTATCTATCTATTTATTTATTTGCCTATCTATCTATCTATCTAATCATCTATCTTTCTATACGTATAATTGTCTATCTATCTATATAATTATATGACTTTCTATCTAATTGTCTAACTATCTATTTATTTATATGTCTATCTCTCTATCTATCTCTCTATCTAACTATCTATTTTTAATTCAGTCTATTAGTCTATCTATCTATCTGACTATCTATATATTTGTTAATAGTGTGTATCTATCTATTTGTATATCTATCAATTTGTCTAATTTATATCTTTCTTTAAATATGACTATCCATCTATATTTCTATCTATCTATATGTATAACTTTCTATTTCTCTATTTGTCTATCTATCAATTTGTCAATCAATCAATATATCTATATGTTTATGTTTCAATCTATCTAATTAACTAACTATTTAATAATCAATCTGTCTATATATCTATTCGTCTATATGTCTAATTATCTAAGTATTTAACTACCGTTCTATCTGTCTATCTCTCTATCTGTATATCTGTCTATCAGTCAATCTATCTAACTATCTATACGTCTATCAGTATATATGTCTATCTATCTGTCTATCTATTTATCTATCTATTATATATTTATCAATCTATCTACATATCTATCTATTTATCTTACAATCTATCTAAATATTTAACTATCTATTTTTTTATCTATCTATTTGTGTGTGTGTGTGTGTGTGTGTGTATATATATCTATATAAATACTAATCTTTTTAGTAGGCTATCTATCTGTCTATCTATCTATATGACTATCTATCTATTAATAATTTGACTAACTATTTATCTATATATATAAGTCTTTATGTTAATCGATCGATCTATCTATCTGTCTATCTATCTATCTATATGTATATCTGCAAATATATCTATCTAACTATATTATCAATTTATCTAACTATCTATCAATCAATCTATCTATTTGTATATATGTCTATGTGTCAATCTATCTATCAATGTAACTATCTATCTATTAATCAATCTATCTGTCTGTCTGTCTAACTGTCTAACTATCTATATATTTATCTGTCTATCTATCAAATTATATATCTATCTGTCTGTCTGTCTAACTGTCTAACTATCTATGTATTTATCTGTCTATCTATCAAATTATATATCTATCTGTCTATTTGTCTGTCTATCTATTTGTTTATCTATCTATCTATCTATAAATCTATCTTTATTTCTCTCTATCTCTTTATCTATCTGTCTATCTTTCTTTCTTTATATCAATTTATTTGTCTGTCTATCTATCTATCTGTCAACTATCTATCTTTCTAACTATTTATCTCTCTATCTATCTATTAGTCTATTAGTCTATAAGTATATGTGTATATCTATCTATCTATCTTTTTATTTATTTATATGTCTATTTATCTATTTATCTAAAAATATATATGTTTATCTCTTTATCTATATATATGTCTATATATATATATATATCTATATATTTCGATCTATAATTCTCTTTATATGTGTAACTTTCTAATTGTCTATTTATCTGTCTCTATCTATCAAACTATCAATCTATCTTTATGTTTATATTTTTATCGGTCTAATTCACTATCTAATTAAAAATCTATTTGTCTATCTGTCTATGGGTCTATTTTTCTATCATACTATTTAATTGTCTTTCTTCCTATCAGACTATCAGTTTATCCATATATCTATCTATTTGTCTATCTATTGGTCTGTCTATCTGTAAATCATAATATATATCTATATATCTTTATATCTATATATCTATCTATTTGACTATCTATCAATTAAATGTCTATTTGTCTATAAGTTTTTATATCAATTTGTCTATCTATCTATCTATTTATCTTTCTATCTATCTATCTAATAAATCTATCTATCTATCTATCTATATACCTATCTACTTATCTATATATCTATTAATGTGTCTATCTATTTATCTATCAATTTATAAATATATATATGTCTGTCTATCTATCTATATATCTGTCTATTTTGTCTCTGTGTCAATATATCTATCTATCAATCAAAATATCTAGCTATCTTTCTATCTATATGTGTATTTGTCTCTATGTCAATCAATCTATCTATCTATCTAAATATATAGCTATCTTTCTATCCATATGTCTATGAGTTTATCAATCTATCTATCATTTTATCTATATATCTATATATCTATCTATACATCTTTCCATTTGTCTATCTACCTACCTATCTATAATTCTATTTATTTGTCTATCTATCTATCTATCTAAATACATATTTGTCTTTCTATATATCTCTCTATCTATCTATCTATCAATGTGCATATCTGTCTATTTATCTAGCTAGCTTTTTCTAGATTTGTCAATCTATATATCTATCTATAAATATATCTATTTATCTCTATTAGTAGATCTATTTACCTATCAATATATTTAAATATCAATTTATATATATGTCTATCAGTTTATTTGTCTATCAATATATTTAAATATTTATATATCTATATGTCCATCTATTTGATTATCTATCTTTCTATTATCTGTCTATCTATTTACAATCTATATGTCTATCTATCTATTTATAAATCTCTCTATCTATTAATTAGTCAATCTATCTTTATATCTACATATCTATCTATCTGTCTGTTTATCAATCTATCTAACTATATGTCTGTCTATGAATCTATCTATCAATCTTTCTATAAATGAATATCAAATTATCTATCAGTATATCTATATATCTATCATTTGTTTATTTATATGTCGATCATTCTATCTAATGATATGTCTATATATATGACTATCTATTAGTCTATCTATCTATGTTTTTGTCTAATATTTGTCTATCTAACTGTCTATATATATGTCTATTTATTTTTCTAACTATATGTAAATCAATCTATCTATCTATATGTAATCTATGTCATTATCTATATATCAATATATCGATCTATCTATCTATATGTCTATCTATTCATCTATATACCTAACTATCTATCTCGCTCTCTATCTATCTATCTAACTATCTAAATATATATCTATCTATTTATCTTTTTATATATATGTCTATCTATCTATTATTCTATCTGTCTATATATATGTTTATCTATCTATCTTTCTATCAATCTTCCTATCTATATGTCGAGCTATCTATTAGTATATCTGTCATTCTATCTATTTATCTATCTATCTATCTATCTATTGATCTTTCTATATATTCGTTTATCTATCTATCTATCTATTGAACTTTCTATAAATTTATCTATCTATATATCTGTCTATCTATCTTTTTATATATTTGTCTATCAAACTATCTATCAATCAATCTATCTATCTATCAATCTATATCTAAATGTCAATCTCTCTATCTATCTATATATCTATATGTCTCATTATCTATCTTCTATCTATCGATCTATCTATCTATCTGTCTAACTATCTATCTATTTGTCTATCTATCTGTCTATCTACCTATCTATTTAGCTAGCTATCTATCTATCTATCTATCTATTTGTCTATCTATCTATTAATCTATCTATTTAATTTTCCATCTATCTATCTATCTATATGTTTATTTATCTATCAATCAATCAATCAACTATCTTTCTATCTATCAATCTATATTTAAATTTTATTATCAATATGTGTATCAATCTATATCAATCTATATCAATCTATCTATCAATATCAATGTCTATCAATCTGTCTATCAATCTGTCTATCAATCTGTCTATCAATCTGTTATCAATCTTACTATCTATTGATCAATATATCTATATGTCTATATATTAGTCTATCTATCTATTTTCTATTTATTTTCATTCCATCTATTTATCTATCTATCTATCCACCATTTTATCATTTTATTTATCTCTCGATCAATCTAACTATTTATATATTTATCGATCTATCTATATATGCATCTATCTATATGTGTAACTATCATCTCTCTATTAATCTATATAAATATCTATGAATCTTCATCTATCTTTTTAATTATTTGTCTATCTATTTGTTTATCAATCTATCTATCAATATTTCTTTTAATCAATCTACTAATATGTCTATCAATCTTTCTATCTATTTGTTAAACTATGTGATTATCTATCTGTCTATCTATCTATTTATCTATATGCATATTAATATGTCTATATGTCTATTAATCTTTCTATCAATCTTTCTCTCAATCTATCTAATAATTTGTTTATCAATCTAACTATCATTTTATATATCTATCAATCTATTAATTTATAAAATAATCTATCTATCTACCTATATGTAAAATTATCTATCATTTTATCTTTATATTTGTCTATCTATCTATGTGTCTATCTATCTGTGTATCTATTTATCTTTTGGTTTTTTGATCTATCTTTCTATATGTCTATCTATGTCTATCTATCTGTCTATCTATCTATCTTTCTATCTATCTAACTATCTATTTGTCTCTCTATTTATTTATATGTATGTCTATCTATCTATATATCTGTATGTTTATATGTTTGTCTATCTTTTTGTCTATTTGTATGTCTTTCTATCTCTGTTTGTCTATCTATTTATCTCTCTATCTACTTGTCTATATGTCTATCTGTCTATATGTCTGTCTGTCTTATGTCTATCTATCTATATATCTATTTATCAATCATCAATCTATCTATCTATATAAGTATCTATCTTTCTTTCTTTATTTCTTTCTGTTTGTTTATCTATTTGTTTATCTATCTATATCTCTATATGTCTGTGTATATGTTTGTCTATCTATCAATATATCTATTAATTTATCTATCTATTTGTCTATCAATCTATCTATTAGTCTATCTATGCGTCAATTTGTCTTACTATCTATTTATCCATCCATCAGTCTGTCTATCTATTTGTTATATATTTATCTATATGTCTATATATATATATATATATTATTTATTTATTTATCTATCTATATATCTATCTATCTATTTGTTTATCTATTTGTCTATCAATCTGTCTAGCTATCTTCTATCTATGAATCAATTTATCTATCTATCTAGCTATCTATATATTTATCTATGTATCTATCTATTTCTCATTTTATATATCTATCTGTTTGTCTATCTATTTATCTATCTATCTGTCTTCTTATTTATATATCTATATGTCTAGCTATCAATCAGTCTATCTATCAGTCTATCTATTTTTCTTTTTATATGTTAATCTATATATCTATATTTATGTCTATCTATTTGTCTATCTATCTATCTCTCTTTATGTCAGTTTATCAATTAGTCTGTTTATCTATCTATCAATCTATAAAACTATCTATCTATCTTTTTGTATGTTTATCTATCTCTCTATCTATATGTCTATCTATCTATCTTTCTATATGTATATCTATCCATCTATCTATCTATCTATTAATATCTCTATCAATTAATCTATCTATCTATTTATATATCTGTTTATCATTTATATATATTTATCTATCTGTCTATCTATCTATTTGTCTATCTATCTATCTATCAATGTATTTATCTATCTATCTTTCTAACAAACTATTTATTTATCTTTTTAACTATATATCTATATGACTATCAATTTGTCTATTGATCCGTCTTTATATATTTCTATCTATCAATCTATATTTTTATCTATCGATATATCAATTTGTTTATAAATTTGTTTATATATTTGACTATCTATCTGTCTAAATATTTGTCTATCTATCTCTCTAAAAACTATCTATCTATATATCTATCAATTTGGCAATCTATTGTTTATTTATCTATCTATCTATTTGTAAAAACTATTTATCTATATATCTATCAATTTGGCAGTCTACTGTTTATTTATCTATCTATCTATTTATCTATATATATATATATCTATCTATTTGTCCCTCTCTATCTTTCAATCTATCTATCTATATTTCAACATATCTATCTATTTGACTATCTCTCTATCTATCTATCTACCATCTATTTATTTATATATCTTTCTTTCTTTCTATTTGTCTATCATTTTATCTATCTATCTATTTAACTATCTAGATGACTATCTATCTATGTATCTATCTATATATCTATCTATCCATCTATCCATCTATTTATTTATTTATCTGTCTGTCTATCTATTTGTCTATCTCTCTATTTATCTCTCTAACTATGTATTAATCTGATAATCAATCTCTATATCAATCTATCTATAATTTGTTTATCAATATGTCTATAAATCTTTCTATAAATTTGTCTATCAATCATTATTCTAACTACTAATATATATATATATATATATATATGTATTAGTCTAACTATCTATCTATTTATCTGTTTATCCATTTTTCTATCTATTTATATATCTTTATTACTATCTATATTTATATCTATTTGTCTATTTATATATTTTTATAACTATCTCTCTATTGATTTGTTTATCATTATATCTATCTATCTTTCTATCTATCTTTTTATCTATCTAACTATCTCTCTATCTATCTGTCTATGTATCTATTTGTATATTTTTTGTATATATATCTATCTATATATAAATATATCTATATACTTAACTATATATCTTTTAAACAATCTATCTATCTAACTATCAAATATGTCTATAATTCTTTCTAACAATATATCTATAAATCTATCTCCTTATCTATTTGTATATCTATTTGTCTATCTATTACTCTATTAATCTATTTATTTGTCTATCTTTCTATCTATATCTATCTATCAATATACCAATCTATCTATCTATATATTTATCTATTTATCTATCTGTCTATGTGTCTATCTATGTATCTGTCTATCTATGAATCTATCTAACTATATGTCTATCAATTTGTGTAACTTTTGATCTATATATATATCAATCAATTTGTTTAACAATCTATATGTCTAACTATCTGCCTATATATCTATCTATATGTCTGTCTATTTGTTTATCTGTGTGTTAATCTATTTGTCATACTATTTGTCTTTCAATTTATTTATATTTCTAACTATCAATCTTTCTATGTGTCTATCTATCATTTTGTCTATATGTATGTATATCTATTATCTATCTATATATCTATCAATTTACATATCTATCTATCAATTTACATATCTATCTATCTTTCTATCAATATATCTATCTAACTATCTTTCTATCTATCTCTCTATATATCTATCAATCTATCTGTATGTCTATCTATCTATTTATATATCTATCTATCTATTTGTCGATCTATCTGTCTATCTGTCAATCTATCTATCTATTGATATTGATATCTATCTATGTATTTTTCTATCTAAGTATCTATCTAATAATTTGTCTTTATATTTTTCTATATTTCTATCAATCTACCTATCTTTCTATATCTAACAATTTATATATATCTCTATCTATCAATCTATTTATTTTTCTATCTATGTGTTTATCTATCTATCTTTCTTTGTTTTTCTCTTTATCTGTATATCTATGTATCTATGTATGTATCTATCTATCTATTATCTTTATGTCTATCTATATGTCTATCTATTTGTCTATCTATCTATCTTTCAATCTGTCTGTCTGTCTATATATCTATCTATCAATGTGTTTATCTATTTGTCTAACAATCTATATATCTATCTGTGTATCTATCTGTCTATCTCTCTGTATATCTATATGTCAATATATCTATCTATCTATTTTACTATCTATCTATCTATCTATCTGTATGTCTGTCTATCTATATATCTTTCAATCTATTAGTCTATGTATCTAAAAATATTTTTGTCAATCTATTTGTCTATCACTTTTACTATCTATCTGTCTATCAATTAATCAATATGTCTATCTATATATCTGTATATATCTAATTATCAATTTGTCTATTTATCTATCTATCTATTTAACTATCAATATATTTGTATATATATCTATCTATCTATATATTTGTCTATCTATATATCTATCATTCTGTCTAACTATCTATCTATCTATAAATCTATTTATCTATCGGTCTATTTATTTTTTTATCAATCTATCTATATATTTTTCTATCTATCTTTCTATATGTGTCTTTCTATTTGACTATCTATTTGTAAATCTATTATTAAATCTTTTTATCTATATAATTGTCTATCAACCGGTCAATCTTTGTCTAACTATATATCTATCTATAAATCTATCTATCTATCTATATATCTATCTATAAAAATACCTATTTATCAAACTGTCTATCTGTCTGTCTACGTATATATTTATCTATGTAAATATGTGTCTATCCATGTATCATTCTATCTATTTTTCTATATGTCTATCGATCAGAATATCTATCTTTATATCTATATATTAATCTGTCTATCTATATTTCTATCTAATTGTCTTATATATATCTATTTATCTATCAAATTATCTGTCTATCTTTCTATATATCTATCTATCTGTTAGTATATATTTCTATCTATATGTATATGTATTTGTGTTTTAATTTATTTGTCATTCTTTTTGCCATTCTATTTGTCTTATAATTTATTTATATATTTTATTATCTGTCTTTCTATGTGTCTGTCTAACTATTTGTTTATCTATCTATCTATTATCTGTCTATCTATCTATATATCTTTCAATTATCTATCACTATCTATATGTCAATCTATCTATCATCTAACTTTCTATCTATCTATTTATCTATCTATTTGTTTATCTGTCTATATATCTATCTTTCTTTCTATATATCAACCTATCTATCTATCTGTCGATCTACCTATCTATCTGATGATCTATCTATCTATTTATCTGCCTATGTATCTATCTATTTATCTATCTATGTATCTATCTAATAATCTATCTTTTTGTCTATCTTTATGTCTATCTATCTTTCTTTCAATCACTAATTATCTATCTATCTTTCTAAGTGTTTATATATCTATATGTCAGTCTATTTATCTATCTATCTATTTATATATAAATATGTCTATCTATATGTATACATATTTGTCTATCTATAATTCTTTCTATCCATTTGTCTCTATACATATCTATCAAAGTGTATCTATTTGTCTAGCTATCTATCTATCTATTTGTCTATCTTTCCATCTATCTATATGTCTATATATACGTCAATCTATTTTTCTATTTTTCTATCTATCAATAAATCTTACAATCAATCTTTCTATCATCTATCTATTTATCTGTCTATCTATCTATATATCTATTTGTATATCTATCTATATATCTATTTATTTGTATATCTATCTGTCTATGTATCTATGTTTTATATATTTTTCTATCTATCTATATATCGATCTATCAAACTGTCTATCTGTCTAAATATCTATTTCACTTTATATCTATCCATCTATCTAAATATATATCTATCATTTTGTCTATCTAATTATCTATCTTTAAATCAATCTATCTCTTTGTCTATCTATCTATCTTTCTATCTTTTAAATGACTATATATCTTTCGATCTATCTGTCTATCTATTTGTTTATCTATATGTATATCTATTTCTCTATCTATCTGCCTGCCTGATTGTCTATCTTCCTGAATGACTGACTAATTAACTATCTGTTTGTCTATATGTGTGTTTATTTGTCTATATATCTAATTGTCTATCTATTTGGCAATCTATTTGATTATCTATCTATCTATCTATTTTACTATCTATATGTCTATCAATCTGTTTATCTATCTATCTATTTATATATCTATCAATCGATCAATTTATCAATTAGTCTATTTGTCTATATACTTATCTATCTATCTGTCTGTCTGTCTGTCTATATTATATATATATATATATATATCTATATATCTATCTATGTGTGTGTCTAAGAATCTATGTATTAATCTATCTATAAATTTATATCAATCTATCTTTCAATGTATCTATCTATTTATCTATCTATCTATCTATATATCTATTTGTCTATCTATCTCTTTATGCATATGTATATCTATCTATCTATATATCTATCTATCTTACTTTCGATCTATCTGTCTATCTATCTATCTATATATATATAATGTTTATTTATATTTATATCATTCTATCTATCCCACTATCTATGTATCTATCTACCTATTGATCGTCTATCTCTATAGTTATTTGTGTATATATGTGTCTATTTATCTGTCTATCTATCTATCTATATATTTGTCTATCTATATGTCTATCTATCTATCTATATGCTTTTCATTGTGTCTATCAATCTATATATCAATGTGCCTATCTATCTATCTATCTATTTCTCAATATACCTAACTATTTATCTATCTATCTCTCTATCTATCTAATTATCTATCTATCTTTCTTTCTTTATTTATATCTATGTCTTACAATCTCGTAGTCTATCTATCTATATATCTATATGTTTATCTATCTACCTTTCTATATATCTACCAATCTATATGTCGATCTATATGATTAGTCTATATGTCTATCTAACTATTTATCTATCTATCTATCTATTTATTGATATTTATATATATTTCAGTATATATCTATCTATCTATATTTTATTTGTATAATATCTATCTTTCTATATATCTGTCTATCTATCTAACTATCAATCTATCTATCTATCTATTTGTCTATTTAAATTTCAATCTATCTATCTATCCATTTATTTATATGTTTATTTATCAATCTTTCTATCATCTATCAAACTATCTATGTATCTATCTATTTTTCCATCTATCTATCTATTTATCAGTCTGTCTTTCTATCTGTATATCTATCTTTCTATCTTCCTATCTATTTTTTGATATATCTGTCTATCTGTTTATCTATCTATCTATCTATTTGTCTATCTATCTGTCTATCTATCTATTTACTTGTCCATATATCGATCTATATATATGTCTATCTATATGTTAATCTATCTATCTATCTTTCTATCTATAAATCTATTTTTAAATTTGTCTATCAATATATATAACAATCTATCTATCAATAAAATTATCAATATGTCTATCAATTTTTTATCAATCTCACTATCTAACTATCAATCTATCTATATATCAATCTATTTTTAATTTTGTTTATTAATCTATTTAACAATCTAAATATCAATTTATCTATCAATCTAATTATCAATATGTATATCACTATGAATCTTACTATCTAACTATCTATCTAAATATATATCTATCTATTAATCTATCAGTCTATTTATCTATCTTTCTATCCATCTATTTATCTATCTATCTATCTATATATCTTTCATTCTTTTTTTATATTTTTCTATCTTTCTATCTTCTCTCAATCAATCTATCTTTCTATCTATATATTTATCGATCTATCTATATAAGTGTCTATCTATCTCTCTAACTATCTATCTATCTATCTAAATATTTGTGAATCTATATGTCTATCTATCTTTATAATTATTTGTCTATCTATTTATTTATCAAGTTGTCTATCAATCTATCTTTTAATCACTCTACCAATCTGTCTATAAATCTTTTTATCAATTTGTCAATCTTGGTGCTAATCTATCTATCAATCTATCTTTGTATCTATCTATTTATCTATCTCTCTTTTAATATGTCTATTAATCTTTCTATCAATCTTTTTATCAATCTATATTTCAATCTATCTATCAATATGACTATCAATCTATCTATCAATTTGTCTAACAATCTATCTATCTGTAAATCTATTTATCTACTTATCTATATATTTTCTATCTATTTAAATGTCTATCTATCTATCTATCGATCTATCTGTCTATCTATTTGTCTATCTATCAATCTATTTGTCTGTCTATCTATCTATCTGTCTATCTATCTATATTTATATATGTGTGTCGAAATCTTTTATTAATCTATCAATATATTTGTATGTTTATATGTGTGTCTATCTATTTGTCTATCTATCTGTCTCTCTATATGTTTATCTATTCTTCTCTTTCTATGTGTTTATTTATCATTCTATCTATTTATCGGCCAGTCTATCATCAATCAATCAATCTTTCTTTTTATATGTCTAATTATCTATCTATCTATCTGTATGTCAATATGTTTGCCTTTCTATTAGGCTATGTATCTATCTCTCTATCAATCCATCTATTTGTCACTCTCTATGTCTATTTTTCTATCTCTCTATCTATTTATTTGTAATATAACTATCTATGTGTCTATCAATCTATTTATTTGTCTATATATATATATATCTATCTATATATCTATCTATCTATTATCTATCTATTTGTCTACCTAACTATTTATCTATCTATTTGTCTACCTAACTATTTATCTATCTATATATCAATCTATCTATATGTCTATCTATTTTTCAATTTATATGTCTATCTATCTTTCTATTGGTCTATCTATTTATCTTGCTATCTATTGATCTATCTTTGTATATATCTATCTATCTATCTATCTATTTGTCTGTCTATTTATCTTTATATCTATCTGTCTATCTATCTATATATCTATTTATCTATATGTCTATCTATCAATCTGTCGATCTATCTATCTATTTATATGTCTAATTATTTATCTATATAACTGTCCATCAATTTGTCTTTCTATCTATATATCTATCTATCTCTCAGTCAGTCTATCTATCTACTTATCTATTAGTCTATCTATCTATTTATCTATATGTATCTCTATCTATCTATATATCTATCTTTCTTTTATCTATCTCTATGTATATCTATCTATCTATCTTATCAATCAGTCAATCTCTTTGTCAATTTATCTATCTATTAATCTATCTATCTATCTGTCTATCTGTCTATTTATCTATCTAACTATTTATCTATCTATCGCTCTAACAAACTATATGTCTATCTTTTTATCTATATATCTATATGTATATCAATTTCTCTATTGATCTATCTTTATATATTTATATCTATCTATCTATATATCTATTTGTCTATTTATTTGTCTATTATATGTCTATCTATTTGTCTAACTATTTTTCTAAATATCTATCTATCTTTCTAGCAAACTATCTATCTTTCTATCTATCTATCTTTTTTTCTTTCTATCTATCTGTCTATTTATCTTTCTATCTATTTATTTATCTATCTTTATATCTATCTATCTACCTATCTACATGTCTATCTTTCAATCAATCTATCTGTCTATCTTTCTATCTATATGTCTATCTATCAATCTATATTTCAATCTATCTATAATTTTGATTATCTATATATCTATCTATCTGTCTATCTGTAGATCTATCTTTTTTATATACCTATCCATCTTTCTTTCAGTTTATCTATCTTTTTATCTATCTATCTGTCTGTCTATGTATATGTCTATCTGTATGTCTATCTGTCTATCTGCCTATCTATCTATTTATCTATCTATCTATCCATCTATGTAGCTATCTATTTGTCTTTCTATCTATTTGTATATCTATCTATCTATGTATGTATCAATCTATCTATCAATCTAAATATCAGTCTATCTATTAATTTGTCTATCAATATGTTTATAAATCTATCTATAAATTTGTCAATCAATCATCAATCTATCTATTGATGTGTGTGGGTATATATATATATATTTATTTATGTATTAGTCTAACTATCAATCTATTTATCTGTTTATCTATTTTATCTATCTATCTATTAATCTATCTATCTATCTTTCTTACTATCTATCTTTATATATATTTGTCTATCTATCTATCTATCTCTATAACTATCTCTCGATCGTTTTGTCTATCAAAATATCTATATATATTTTATCTATCTAACTAACTAACTATCTATCTATTTATCTATTTAGTTGTCTATCTTTTTATCTATCTATCTATCTGTCTATTTATCTATCTATGTCTCTATCATATATCTTTTTATCAAGCTATTTTTCTATCTATCTATCAAATCTATCTATCAATATATCTATTAATCTATCTATCAATCTCACTACAAAAAAAGAACTAATAGTTAGGGAAATTTCCCTAGCTATCTGGGCGTATTCCGTCTCTAAAATAGAATGACGACAAATTATCATTGTAAATAATCACAAACTAAAATGCTCGTCACAAAATATTAATGAGAAAAAAAAATTTCTAGCAAATCTTTCAACAACAAAAATTCCCTAGCTAATTATATTCTTCCCTTCCTAATTATATTCTTTCCTTCCTAATTTTAATCATAATTAAGTAGTCATTAATATTTTTCAACTTAATATATACTCAGAATTCCCTAGCTAAATTAGTGAGGGAAAAATCCCTAGCTATTTTCTTTCCAAAATTATTTTCATAATTTTTTTTTACAAAAAAATTGATTACATTTTTTAAAAATTTTATTTTAAATTTAATAAAAACATATACTATAAACCATTTTTTATTTTTTACAAAAATCAAAAATAGTTTAGAAATAATTATGATATAAAAGTTACATGGTTAAAAAAAACATAACATAGATATAAAATCTTCTAAAACTAAATCATCATCTTCATCATTAGAAGGTACATTTGTGCTAGGCTCTCCTATGTGAGTATTCTAATGGAACTCGATGTGCTATCAGTCTCGTAAGGCTGTTAATAGTGACTCCTTATATGTCATCTACGATTTCATTACTTTCTTGGTTTCTTTCATCTCATCATTCACTTTATTCATTTCCTACATTTCTTCCTTCGAAAAAGTTATCTAAAGATTCATAGAACCCTCAACTAGTTAAAAAGCAGCTGTCATATGTTCCTCCATGAGTTCCTGTGATAAAATAGAAAATAATAAAATTGTGCTAGATATAAATAAAATAAATATAATATTTTTCATTACACACTTAACTTTACACATTTACTATAGTAGTCTAATAGTGATGGAACCACCAAAGTAGTGGCCACTTTCATTACAACTATATAGTTTTTACTTGCTTGATTCTACATGGAAAATCACTTTCTTTGATACATATAAAAAAAGAACCCAATTAACACAACCTACATGTTGCACATACTACACCATGGTTGCATCAAACTTACACATGGTGCACGTCCAATACATCAACCACACATCCACGTTCACTACACCACGCACACACTGTGCACTTCCACACAGTTTTGCACCACAACTGTGCATCAATGGCACCACATCTCATGGCATCACTGCCAACTAGACAATACACCCACTAACACTAAGCCACATGCCAGCACATGTACATAACACATCATCGCTGGCATTGGCACTTTGTGTGCCATGGCGCATGGACCATCTAGGCAGTTCTGGATTTGATGTGGCAGACAATCATTCTTTCAAAAGGATAAAAAGCATTAAATCAAATAGATAGATATATAGATAGATATTTTTATTTGTCTATATATATATAGATAGATAGATATATAGATAGATATTGATTGATAGATATATAGATAGATGAATAAATCAAATAGATTTATTCATCATAAGCACTATCTATATATCTATCTATCTGTCTATATATTTGTCAATCAATCAATCTAATCTATCTATCTATCTCTAAATATGTTTATCTTATGATGAATAAATCTATCTATATATGTGTTTATATATGTGCTTGTCTATCTATCTTTCTATCTATCAATCTATCTATATATCTATTAATCAATCTATCAATCAATCTATCTTTCTATCTATCTATATTCCGTTCTATCTATCTATCTGTCTATCTATTTTTTTATTATATAACCTATCTATCTATCTATTTATGTATCTATATATCTATATATCTGTCTATCTATCTATCTAAATATCAATCAATCTATCTTTCTATTTATTAATGTGCTTATCTATCTATTTATGTATCAATCTATAAATCTATAAATCTATCTATCTATTTGTATATCTATCTGTCTATATATCTATCTATATTTTTATTTATGTCTTTCTATAAATCTTTCTATCTTTATTTCTATATATCTATCTAACTATCTGACTATTTGTCTATATATAAATCTATATATCTATATATTTGTCTATCTATCGATCTATCTATCTACTAGTTTATTTATTTGTCTATCTATCTAATAATAAATCTATCTATCTCTATGTCTAACTAACTACTATCTATCTATCTTTCTATATATTAGTCTATCTATTTGTCTATCTATCTATCTATTTTTCTGTCAAACATTCTAACTCTTAATCAGTTAGTATATCTATCTATCTATGTATATGTCTATCAATCTATTTATCTGTCTATCTATTTGTATATATACTAATCTATCTTACAATCTATCTATTTATCTGTATATCTATATATCTATCGATTTATGTATCAAACTATATATCTATTTATCTATATATCTATCTATCTTTATGTATATCTTTCTATCTATATATTTGTCTATCCATCTATCTATCTATCTATCTATTTGTCTATAAATATGTATATCTATCAGTCTATTTATATGACATTCTATCTATCTATCGATGTATCTAATTAACTATTGAACTATATATCTATCTATCTATTTATCTATATGTCTGTATATTTATTTATCTATCTATCTACCTATCTACCTATCTACCTATCTATCTACCTACCTATCTATCTGTCTATATATATATATATATATATGACTATATTTCTATATTTCTATCAATGTATATATATTTGTCAATCTAACTATCCATCTTTCTTTCTATCTATCTATCTGGCTTTCTATTTGTCTATCTATCTGTCTATCTATCTATTAATATATCTATCTTTCTATCAATCTAATAAGCTATCTATATATCTATCAGTCAATCAATCTATCTATCTGTATATCAATTTATCTTTTGATGTCTATCATTCTTTATATCAATAAGTCGGTATAGCTATCTATATATTTATCAGTCTTTTCTATCTAACTATCTATTTGTTTATATTTTAGTCTATCTATCTATCTATGTCTATCGATTTTTCTATCCATTTATCAATCAATCTATCTAATAATATATTTATCTATCTGACTAATAATCTGATGATCTATTTGTTTATCTATTTGTCTATATATCTATCTATATATCAATCTATTTTTCTTTCAATTAATATATCTATTTGTCTATCTATTTATCTATTTGTCTATTAATCTGTCTATCAATTTGTATATCAATCTGTCTATGAATCTATTGATCAATCATTCTATATGTCTATCTTTCAATCTGTCTATATATCTATTTATCTTTCTATCTGTCGGTCTGTCGGTCTATCTATCTTTATATCTATTTATCTAACAATCTATTTATCTATATGTCTATTTATTTATCTATCTTTCTATCTATCTATCTATCAATCTATCTATCAATCTATCTATCAATCTATCTTTCTATCTATCTATATTCCGTTCTATCTATCGATCCGTCTATCTATTTTTTTATTATATAACCTATCTATCTATCTATCTATTTATGTATCTATATATCTATATGTCTGTCTATCTATCGATCTAAATATCAATCAATCTATCTTTCTATTTATTAATGTGCCTATCTATCTATTTATGTATCAATCTATAAATCTATCTATCTATTTGTATATCTATCTATATTTTTATTTATATGTCTTTCTATAAATCTTTCTATCTTTATTTCTATATATTTATCTAACTATCTGACTATTTGTCTATATATAAATCTATATATCTATATATTTGTCTATCTATCGATCTATCTATCTACTTGTTTATTTATTTGTCTATCTATCTAATAATAAATCTATCTATCTCTATGTCTAACTATCTATTTATCTATCTTTCTATATATTAGTCTATCAATTTGTCTATCTATCTATCTATCTATTTTCTGTCAAACATTCTAACTGTTAATCAGTTAGTCTATCTATCTATCTATCTATGTATATGTCTATCAATCTATTTATCTGTCTATCTATTTGTATATATACTAATCTATCTTACAATCTATCTATTTATCTGTATATCTATATATCTATCGATTTATGTATCAAACTATATATCTATTTATCTATATATCTATCTATCTTTATGTATATCTTTCTATCTATATATATGTCTATCCATCTATCGATCTATCTATCTATTTGTCTATAAATATGTATATCTATCAGTCTATTTATATGACATTCTATCTATCTATCTATTGATGTATCTAATTAACTATTGAACTATATATATTATATATCTATCTATCTATATGTCTGTATATTTATTTATCTATCTATCTACCTACCTATCTATCTACCTATCTATCTATCTACCTACCTATCTATCTATCTGTCTATATATATATATATATGACTATATTTCTATCAATGTATATATATTTGTCAATCTAACTATCCATCTTTCTATCTATCTATCTATCTATTTGGCTTTCTGTTTGTCTATCTATCTATCTATCTATTAATATATCTATCTTTCTATCAATCTAATATGCTATCTATCTATCTATCTATCTATCTTTATATCAATTTATCTTTTGATGTCTATCATTCTTTATATCAATAAGTCGGTATAGCTATCTACATATTTATCAGTCTTTTCTATCTATCTATCTATTTGTTTATATTTTAGTCTATCTATCAATCAATCTATCTTTCTATCTATGTCTATCTATTTTTCTATCCATTTATCAATCTATCTATCTAATAATATCTTTATCTATCTGCCTAATAATCTGACGATCTATTTGTTTATCTATTTGTCTATATATCTATCTATATATCAATCTATTTTTCTTTCAATTAATCTATCTATTTGTCTATCTATTTATCTATTTGTCTATCAATCTGTCTATCAATTTGTATATCAATCTGTCTATGAATCTATTGATCAATCATTCTATATGTCTATCTTTCAATCTGTCTATATATCTATTTATCTTTCTATCTGTCTGTCTGTCAGTCTATCTATCTTTATATCTATTTATCTAACAATCTATTTATCTATATGTCTATTTATTTATCTATCTTTTTATCAGTTTATTAATATATCTATCTTTCTTTCTTTCAATCTAACTATTATTTTATATTTGTATATGTCTATCTATCTATTTGTCTATTTGTGTATCTATTGTAAATTTGTCAGACTGTATATATGTCTATTTGTTTATTTCTCTATCTGCATGTTTGTCTTCCTATCTCACTACTTGAATTCTTGCATATCTATCTGTCTGTCTGTCTGTCAATCCATCTATATTTTTGTATGTCTGTTTGTGTATCTATTTGTCTGCATCTCTATCAATCTGTCTGTGTATCTATTTATATATATATATATATATATTTGTTTGTCTATTTTTCTATCTATTTGTCTATGTTTTTGTATATATACTTGTTTATCTATCTATCTATTTATCTATCTATCTATCTGTATATCAGTCTATATATCTTTTTATCCATCATTCTATCTTTCTTTCTATCATTATATGTGTTGACCTATATATATATATATATATATCTATATATGTGTCTATCTATCCGCATATCTTCTTGTCTATCTTTATACTATTCATCTATCTATCTATCTTTCTATCAGTCTATTTATCTATCTATCTATCTTTTTGTCAACCTATCTTTCTATCTATTTGTCTATCTATCTGTCTATCTATTTGTTTATCTATATGTCTATCTATCTCTCTATCTATCTACCTATCTATATATCATTCTAATAATATGTCAATATATCTTTTTATATATCTATAAATCTATCTATTTATCTATCAATCAATTAGCTATCTATCTCGTAATCATCTGACAAACTGTCTATCAATCTATATATCCAATTGTGTATCAATCTATATATCAATTAGTCTATTAATCATTCTATCAATTTGTCTATCTATTTGTCTATCTATCTATATATCAATCGATCAATCAATCTATCTATTTAACTATCAATGTATTTGTATTTCACTTTGTCTATCTATTTGCCTATCTATCTATCTATCTTTATATCTATCTATCTATATGTCTATCTATCTATATATCTATGTGTCTATCTATCTGTCTATCTATATGTCTATATATCTTTATTTATATTTGTAAATCTTTCTGTCTATCTACCGGTTTATCTGTCTATCTATTTATCTATATATCTAGCTGTCTATCTATATATCTATCTGTCTGTCCATCTATCTGTCTATGTATCTGTCTATCTATCTATCTATCTATCTGTCTATCTGTCTATATTTCTGTTGATTTATTGTATATCTATTTCTCTATCTATCTATCTATCTATATTTATATTTATTAGTTAATCCATCTGTCTATCTTTCACTCTATCTATCTATCTATCTATATTTCTATCTATTTATCTATCTATCAATTTATTTGTTTATTTATCTATATATTTATCTGTCTATTTATTGGACATTCTATCTATTAATCTACTATCTATATGCCTAGCTATATATCTATGTATCTGTCTATCTATCTATCTATCTATTTTTGTATCTATTTGTCTATCTATCTATCTGTCTATCTATCTATCAATTTTTCTATATATCTATCTATCTATTTATCTGCCGGTCTATCTATATATCAATTTGCCTATCAATTATCTATCTATTTATCTATCATTTTGTCTATCAATCTGTCTATCAATAAATAAATCAATCAATCAATCAAACTTTCTATCTATGTATCCATATATTTGTCAATATATTATTCTATCAATCTATCTATCTATCAATTTGTCTATCTATCTATCTCTTTATGTATCATTCTATCTATCTATCTTTTTTGTATACCCATCTATCTATGTGTATGCCTATTTATCTATCTTTCTTTGTGCCTATCTATGTGTTAGTATTTCTATATCTCTATTGGTCAATCTATCTATGTATCTTACTATCTATTTATCTTTCTATTTGTTTATCTATTTATCTATCTATATATATGACTTTATGTCTGTCTATATATCTATGAATATATCTATCTATTTTTCTATCAATCAATCTATCTATCTATTTATCTATTAATCTATCTATATATCTATGTGTCTTTTGATCTATCTATATTTATCTAACTTTCTATATATCTATTTATCTATATATCTATATATATATATGTCTATCGATCTATCTATATATATATGTCTATCTATCTATCTATATGTCTATCTATCTATATGTCTATATATCTGTCTATGTATCTATCTATCTATCTATCTATATATCTATATATCTATATATCTTTCTATTTATCAATCTATTAATTTGTATGTCAATTTATTTATCAATCTGTTTATCAATCTGTCTATCAAACTATTAATCTGCTCATCAATTTGTCTATCAATTTTTCTAAAAATCTATGTATCGATTTATCTATCAAATTATCAATCTATATGTCTATCTATCTGTCTATCTATTTCTCTATTAATTTAAATATCTATCTATCTATTTATCAGTCTATCTATATGTCTATCTACTTGTATATCTATCTTTATTATCATCTATCTATCTATATTTATATTTATCTTTCTATCTATCTGTCTATCTATTTGTCTATCTATCTATCTACCTATTTATATGTCTATCTATCTATTGATCTATTTGTCTAGTTATCTATCTATCTATCTATCTATTTGTTTGTCTGTCTATCTATTTATATAACTATCTATCTATCTCTCTCTATCTATCTATTTATATATCTATATATCTACACTCTATCTTTATATATATATATTTATTTATTTATTTTTCTATCTATCTCTTTATATATATATATATATATATCTGTCTATCTGTGTATCTATCTCTCTATCTATATATTTATTTATCTATATATTTGTCTATCTATCTTTCTATCAACATATCTATCTATATATTTCTCTATCTATCTATCAATCTGTCTATTTAATTGCCTATTTATATGTCAATTTATCTATCTATCTATCTATCTATCTATTTATATATATATATCTATCAATCTATTTATCTATTATATCTATCTTTCTATCAATCTATCTATTTTTATATCTATTTGCCAATATATTTGTATGTCTATATGTCTATCTTTCCGTCTATCTATCTATCTATCTATCTACCAGTCTATCTATTTGTTTGTTTATCTGTCTATCTATATTTATATTAATATGTTTATCTATTTATCTAAATTTATATTTATCTATTTGTCAATCTATCTTTCTATCTATATTTCTATCTATCTATCTTTCTTTCTATCTGTCTATTTATCTGGCAATTTATCTTTCTATCTATATATTTGTGTATCTATTTGTGTATATATATATATATATATATATATATCTATCTATTTATCTATATATCTATCTATCTATCTATGTATCTGTCTATCTATCTTTCTATTTAAATATTTATTTATCTATCTATAATTTTCTTTATATATATGTCTATTTATTTGACTATCTATCTATCTATCAATCAATCTATCTATCAAATAATATCTCAATCTATCTGTTTATCAATCTATCTATCTATCTTTTTGTTTATCAAACACTATCTCTCTTTCAATCAGTCTATGAATATGTCTATACATCTATCTTTCAACCTGTCTATCAATCTTTCTATCAATCTTTATATATATATGTCTATCTATTTGTTTATCAATCAATTTATCAATCTATCTATTTGTCTATCTATCTTACTATCTACATATCTATCTATCTATTTCTCTATCTATTAATCAATCTATCTAATTGCATATCTATATGTCAATATATCTATCTATCTATCTGTATATCTATTTATCATTCAATCTATCTATCTATTATATTTGTCTATCTATCTATATATCTATCTATCTATTATTTATCTTTCTGTCTATATATCTATCTGTTTATAAGTCTATTTTTGTGTTTATCTATCTATCTATATATCAATCAATCTATTTATCTATTTGTCTATCTTTCTATCTATATGTATATTAATTTGTCTCTCTATATATCTAATAATATTTTTATATTCTATTTGTAAATCTTTCAGTCTATCTACATGTATATCTATCTATCTTTCTATCTTTCTATCTATTTATCTATCTGTCTATTTATCTTTCTATCTCTCTATCTGTGTATCTTTATGTCAATCAATCTATCAATCTATCTTTCTATCTATCTGTCTATCTATTAATCAATCAATCTATCTTTCATTCTATAAATTTATCTATCTATAAGTCTATCAAACTGTTTATCAATCTATCAATCAATTTGTCTATCAATCTATCAATCAATCTATCAATCAATTTGTCTATCTATCTATCTATCTATCTTTTTTCTCTAAATTTGTCTCCCTGTCAATTTGTCTGTCTGTATAGCTATCGGTCAATCTTCTAGGCTATCTTTCTGTCAATGTGTTTATCTATGTATCTATCTATATATTTAGCTATATATCTTTGTATCTATCTATCTATCTATATGTATATCTATTTATGAATCTATCTATCTGTCAATCAATCAATCAGTCTAAACACTACAAGAAAATATCAATTTAGCTAGGGAATTTTAGCTAGGGATCAAACCCTAACTAAATTACAATGGATTAGTTAGGGAATAGCAATGGATTGATGATTTTTTTATGAAAAAAAAATAGCAACGGATTAACGATGGATTAGCAAGGGAAAATTATTGAAAATTCCACTAAAGAAAAGTGGGGGATATAGCGACGAATTAGTGATGGATAATTTTTGTAAATTCCTCTCAAGAAAAGCGGGGATTTTAGCGATGAATTTAGCGACGAGATATTTTTTGCTAATAAAATGCTTGATTTAGCGATGAATTTAGTGACGAAATTTTCCTTGCTAATAAAATCCTTGATTTAGCGACAAATTTAGCGACAGAATTTCCCTTGCTAATAAAATCCTTGATTTAGTGATGGATTTCACGACAGATATTCTCTTGCTAATAAGATCCATGATTTAGAGATGGTTTTATCGATGAATATTCTCTTACTAATAAAATATATGATTTATCGACGAATTTAGCCATGGATTTTCCCTTGCTAATAAAATCCATGATTTAGTGATAGATTTAGCGACAATTTTCCCTTGCTAATAAAGTCTATGATTTAGCGATAGATTTTTCCTTGCTAATAAAATCCTTGATTTAGCGATGGATTCAGCGATGATTTCTCCCTTGCTAATAAAATCCTTGATTTAGTGATTGATTTTCCCTTGCTAATAAATTCTTTGATTTAGCGACGGATTTAGCGACATATTTTCCCTTACTAATAAAATCCTTTATTAAGCGACATATTTTCCATTGCTAATAAAATTCTTGATTTAGTGATGGATTTATGTTTTGGAGTAATCCCCCAAAAATATTTTAAAATATAAAACTAATATTTTAACATTTGAAAAAAAAGCACCGAACTATAAATAAATTCGAAACCATTGCACTCGAATTCATAAATCCTAAACTACCCTCGCCCCTCTCTCATGCCCCTCACCCTCGTTCACATTCTTGCCTTTCACCCTTGTCCTTTCCCCTACCCCTCATGGTTTACCATTTGCTCCTCGTCCTCGCCCTTGCCCCTCACCTGTCACCTCTTGCCCCTCATCTGTCACCCCTCTCCCCTCTTCCCTCGGCTCTCTCCCCTCGCCCCTCATCCGTTACTCCTCTCCCCTCTTCCCTCGCCTCTCTATCCTCGCCCCTCATACGTCACCCCTCTCCCCTCGTCCCTCTCTATGAATTCAAGTGTCTAGATTTTTTATTTTTTTATGTTTGGTGTCTTTTTTTTAATATTAAAAGATCAGTTTAAATTTTTAAATATTTCAGGGGATACCCCAAAATATAATTCCACCTTAAAATAATAACATTGGTGAATCTTTAAAATAACACAAACTTATTAATGACTCATCTCTTAACAACATAGTTCACTCGATCATCTTCTAAATCGATTTCATATCATTGGATGTGAATGACCATTTCAAGGATGAATCTTTAGTTACCCATTTCTTTGATTGAACATGCTTCTCTACCCAAGTCGCTGCTTATAAAATTCTGTTCGTTCGCATACTTCGTTGTTTATTTTGAGTATTCAAGTTGTAAGGTTCGGTTTTAGTATTCAAGTCGAAAGGTTCATTTTTAGTATTCAAGCTGAAAGGTTTGTTTTAAGTATTTAAGTCTAAAGCTTTGTTTTAAGTATTCAAGTCGAAAGGTTCATTTTTACTATTCAAGTTCACCAAATCTTACACTCAAGGTGTAACTTAGCATTCTTCTGATGTTTAAAATCATTTTATTCCATAAATTTCATTATCAATTTCAGTTTTCATTGGGTTACGTTTACCCCATAGTTTCACAATCTGCACAATTTTTTAAATCATATCTGTATATGATTGTTTATGAACTGTGATTTTCATTGGATCTTATTTTGTCCCATCTGAAAAACTTGTTATTCCATTTTCTTTGTAAAGAATCTCATAATTCTATGTCACAATTGTTTTCATTTAAACTTTGATTGTTAAATGATTTTGTAGAAGTTTGTAATTAGTTCAAGAATAGTTGATTGATTTAGTTCTGATGACTAATTTTTTTACTAGTCATCTTGACTTTTCCCTCTTAGATTATGATTAAAGTTATCTATTTATGGAAAATATGATTTTTGGTAGAATTTATTTGGTTTATTTTTAGTTAATTATTTAAATGATTCTGCAAAATAATCAAAATCAAGATGATTTTTTCCTATTATTTGTAATTCACTCAATGTTGTTATGGTCATGGTCATTTTCTATCTTACAGTCATTTCAACTGATGATGGACAGCGGTACAATAGTATGATG
Organism: Sapria himalayana; assembly: GCA_029783825.1. NCBI lineage: Eukaryota > Viridiplantae > Streptophyta > Magnoliopsida > Malpighiales > Rafflesiaceae > Sapria > Sapria himalayana. Next base: position 51,913 of record JAREIK010013635.1, read on the forward strand.
GAAATGAATGATATCTTAGGCAATCCTGCAACGTGCATAGTTTCAGCAACAATGATTGCGATTTATGTATGGGGGTATAATCAGAGTTAGCAAACAGGAAGAAATGGAAATGAATGTCAATTGTGAATACCAAAACTACTTTGTCTAGAGCTCTTTGAATTCCCTGCTAGTGACAATGCTCGGTGGCTGGATATATCATGTGGCAGAGAGCATACTGCAGCTGTAGCTTCTGATGGGTCACTTTTTACATTGGGTTTGCTTTATTTTTCTTTATTCAGATATTTCTACAAATGATTCATTTTTTTTGTTAGCTAGCAAAACAATGTGGAGGTTGAAAATTTTGTTCATGTTGAATTATTGAATAGAAATGTCCCATACATTTTATTAATCTAAAGTGTGAATACATGATACAAAAAAATATATGGAGTGTTTTTATAAACATTACACTAATATTAAATACAAGCTGAAATGTAAAAGCATATTTGAAATTAAATAAAATTTATATGATAATCTAACATTTTTCTTTAAACTAATGCATAAATATCTAAAATACAAGACTTGAAAACAAATATAACTCAATTAGAGTTTTTGTTATATATCTCAAGATTGATTGGTGGTAGGACTGTTAGCAATAAGGATTAATTATCATATATATATTTTTAATGCAATGATAATTTACATTTAAGTTCTTTGTATCTTGAAAGATTTAAATGGAAGGTATATATTTGGCTTGTTAATTTTCATAGTAAAATATAATAAGATAAATGCGGAAAAGTATATTTTTTAAGAAAGTACGTGATCAAAAAAAAGTTTACATATAATTTCAAGTATTATCTTATGGTTCATTTATACTTGTATCTAAAAATATTGATATGTTTTTTATTGTCAATAAATAATTGGTTAATTAGAATATATGATCAACTAGATTCTGAATAAATATGATTAACTAGAATCTGAATAATTAGTCATTTTTATCGCTATAGTTTTATAATTGTTGGATATTTAAATTTTTTAATTATTCTTTTATATTAGAAGATTCAACAAAAATATCAATGATAGCTTAAAGATTGACCCTTGTTTTAATTAGTGTCTTTGGATATTACTTTGATGCATAACTTTTATTTAACAAGCAAAAATAAATGGGTAGCCTATCTCATCAAATAATATAAAATTAAATATAATAGTTGAATAACACTACAACACATATTTATGATTAGTTTTTCCCACCATCTTACTCAAAATTCTTGGGTTATACATTTAGTAGGAGTCAATGCTCATGTTTTAAGTGATCACATTCGTCATTGTTTAGTCTTAAGTCTTTAATATTGTTTTAGGCTTTTAGACAGTGATATTGTTGTATTGACCATGAGGCATGACAATGCTAATGTTGTTCTTTTTTTGTCATGTATTTTTTTTGTATATGAGTTTTGTTAGAATGATGAGATGGACCATGAGGTATATCGATGCCTCTACTATCAATAAGAAAAAGTGACATCACATCAAGTAAACAATATTTATTGATTATGAGGTATATCAATGAGAAAAATATACTACAATTTCTTATCATTCACAATATGAGAATGTTAGGAGAGATATATGTTATCTGATTCAGTAAGATATTTAGGGTTTTAGTAGGATGATTATACATGATAGTTTGAGATATTTTATTATTTTTATTAATAATTATATTAGATATATATTATTTTTTATCATCCCTTATCTTTCTCTCTCACATTCATCTCATATTTTTCCTCAACTTATATATTTTCCTTGGGATTAGAGTAGATAAGACTTTTCCATAACATTAAGAATATAGTGATTGGTAAAGATATCTCGGGTTGTGTATCTGACATTCCTATAGTACTAGATATATACAGTTATTGATTTAAAAAAAAGATTTGAAATTTTGTTTATGATTATAAATTTTATGGAAAATAAAAACGTAGTTTGATTGTAACATGAAAATATTAAGATGATTACAACATTATGTGTGATGAATGAAAAGAACATTATGTGTTAATGTCAGTGTCATTTGTCTTTATGGCAGATGATTGGTGTGTCAGTGTCATTTGTTTCTCTTATTGAACCTATGTGTTTGGATGAATTAGAAAAGTTAAAACATAAATTGAATTTTGAGATTGTAGTTGCTAATGCTAACCATAAAATTTAGTTTGTGGGACAAAAAATGAGTATCATAATAATGGTCATAAACATGAACCAAATATTATCTCCTTGAGTGGTTTTTGATTTTTTAAACATCTTATTTTCCAACTAATTTAATGGGGGTGTATGAAAAGAACAAGAGGTAATCCTAAAGCAAGTTATGGGTTGCAATAACCCAGTTCTCTTTGTTTAGGCCATAAATTATCAGTGAAGATTTTAATGTTTTATTAAGAATGAAAGAATAATTAGTGAGGAAGTGTGTCAATCTACGTTCTTCTCTAGAATTTGTAGCTTGTGTATTAGGATGTGAGTCAGTATATTTGAGTGTTTTTGATAATTAATTCACTTTGTATAATTTGAGAGAGGATAGTCACAAGATGTGATTTTGACTTGATATAATGCTATGTAATCTGTAATGATTAGATAAATGAAGTATTTCACCACTCATTCATCTCAATAGTGCCATTTGAAACTTATTTTAAATGTATAATGTGCTAGTGTCGTTTGTCTTCATTAGTGAACCTAAATATCTGAATGAATTAGAAAAGTTAAAACATAAACTGAATTTTGAGGTTGTTGTTGCTAATGCTAACCATAAAAATTAGTTTATGGTACAAAAAATGAGTAGGATAATGATCTTAAATATAGACCAAATATGATCTCTTTCAGTAGTTTTTGATTTTTTCAACATTCCACCTAATGTCTTCTCTGTCTGAACTATAAATTATTAGTGGAGGTTTTAATGTTAGTGTAAGAGTAGAATAAAAATTAGAGGGGTTTAATTTGCATTTCTCTCTAGAATTTGTTAATTGTATAATAGAATATGAGTTAATATATTTGTAAAACTTTAATAATAAATGCAAATAGTATAATGAGAGTGTGGATAGTCATCAAAAGTGAATCTAATTAGATTTCATAATACATAATATGTAATGGTTATATAAATAAAATATTTTATTAGTTATGCATCTTAGTAGAGTAACTTTGGATATTAAACATTAGATCTTTAAAGTAACGGACTAATAGGGAACATCAACATGAGATGATTTATTTTTTTTGAAAAGCATAAAATGATTAATTAGATATCATGTGCTGGCACTTATGCAATGAATTAGACAGCTGAAAGAAATAACTAATATTTAATTATGATAATTAAGGCATTTCTAATACATATGAGTATTCTTAGTTATTTTTGAAAAGAATTGGTGTCAGCAAATAAATTCTTATTCAATTGGATGTTGTTTTTAGTATTCTTAGATTGTAGCTAATATTAATTTTTATATTTATGAAAGTTTTTTTATTTTTTGCTTAAGATTTTTGAGTATATTTATTTTATTTTAGATTTTTTTAGATAGTGAGAAGATGACTATTTGTGCTATAAAGTCTGCTTTTGTTAAGTACTGTAATACGTAGAAAAGATATATATGTTTCTTATTAGAGGTCATAAAGATTATAATGAGTGTGAATATAATATTCTTTAATGATAAATTATTTTTGAATGACTCTATCTTAGAGCTATTTGGACTCCATAGTGATAAGATTATTTCATTGCAGTGTAATAATTATTTTAACTTCTATCTTTGCGTCTGATACTAATAGTAAAATTAATTTTGAAGAGAGTAGTGATTCTTTTCTTTCAGGTAGGAAAAGGAGCATAGTATGAGTGTTCTATTGTGATATAATTATTTCATGGTAGTGTAACAACTATTTTAACTTCTATCTTAGAGATTTATTATGATGCTTTCTGCTAGTAAAAGGAGCATAGTATGAGTGTCCTATTGAAGAAAAAAATGAGACATTTTTGAAAACTTGATGATCTCGACTTAGAGGTATGTACTTGATAGATATATCAATAACCTTTCCCATATTAGTCTTGCCCACATTAGATGATTTAATTTGAAAAAGTGAATTGAACCTTCCTATTATACTATAGAAAAAACCAAAGATATGTTCTGTTAGGCACTTAGTATTACTTATATTTTCTTATTTTTATTTTGATATTATATATTTTAATTTTTTGTCCTTTCTTAATAATAACATGATCCTTGATATTTTTTTCTAGATTATTAGTCATTAAAGTTGATATATTATGTTGGTTGAACTTTATGCAATGACATCTAATTATACTGATGATTTTATTTTGAAATTTTTAGGTAAGATTGCAATAGAATGCAATTGGGCATTTTCATTGAAGACTGGAATTGAATTAAAGGTTGATTGACTTAATGCTATGTTTATAGCTATGAGATATACAAAAAAATAGAATGATTATTGGGATACATTTTTTGTGACTAAGGTGTTTGCTATTAGATTATTATTTTTTATTATTATATGTTTTATGTAGATTGTATATCAGTTAAATATGATGAATATATTTATTCATAATGATTAAAGGAAGAGGTGCTTATACATCATTCGTCAGAATTCACTATTTTATGGAGCATATACATGATTGGTAGACTAGAAAGGTTATTTATTGATTGAAATAATTTTATAGGGTATAATTTAATATATTCTCTATAGCATTCATTACTTTTGATTTTATGAGATATGTGTTAGGTTATTCTTATTTCTATCAAAATAAATCAAGAGGATAAGATGTGAAGTTATTAATGTATGTTGATATTTTGATTATAGATAATTATCATCTGGGGTATATTGAAATTGAAATGGTTCATATAAGTTGAGTTCTAAATAAAGAATTTGAGATATTTTAGATATTTCATGAGTATTGCGATATAATTTCTTTTTTTGAGGAGAATTGCTTTAAATATTTTGTCTGATTTTGAAATGATTGAATATATGCTCATTGGCTTACTACTTGATCAGAGTGTAAACCTATTCATATTTACTTGTTTCTCAGTTGATTCTATTAAACATAGTACAATTGTATGAAAGTTGAACAACCTGATAATGATTAGAGAGTAATACTCAGATTCTCATAGACATGCTAATATGTGTATAGTTCTTATGATTTTCATGTTTGTAAAGAGTGTTCTAGAACATGAGATATCATTCGAAGATGAGTGATATAGTTAGATAGAGGATTACACAAATTCTAGTTGAACTCAAATGATTAAAAAGAAAATATCTATTATATAATTTTATATTTTTTTATAGAAATTTTATTTATTAGAAAAGTAAATTGTATATCATGATTTTTAGATTTAATGTATATACAGAGTATGTATTTATGACATTGATTTCTTATGAGATCCAGTGGATCAAACATTTTTTTTGAAGAGTTTTGTTTACTAATTTAGATATTTATAATGCTTTATTATAATAATTAGACAACTTGATATTGATGCATATTTGATATTCAATGACTAAATAAAATATATTTAGATTGATTGTACTTTAATGGGAAAAGATTTAGGATAATTTGAAAGTAATTATATAAATACATATCAATGAAAAAATTATAGATATTTAATGAATGTGCTCAAACAATAAGGTTTTTTTTTCTTTTTTGAGTTGAGAATTTGTGACATATACATGCTAGCTTAAAGTGGTGGTGTTTGAGGTTTAACTTAATGTGTAAGCATATATTTTTATTTATTTTCTTTCTTGTTAGATTTATATATTGTATAAGAACACATGACATGTGAGTTATCACAACTATATATATATATCTATGTTAATTTTTAGAAATAATGAAAAAATATATTTATTTTTCATTTCTCCTTCTCTTCCTGGTTATAATCGAAACTCTTACCAGTTTTTGGTCATAATAGTGATGAATCAAGCATTTTCATTGCTGATAGTACCAATTAATGCTAGTCATTGATGGTGTTAGGTAATAATCAATGATTGTTGTTGTATGTTGCTGGTTAATAGTGATTACTCTATGTTGGGCAATTGTGCTTCCATGGTTATGATTTTAAGATACAGAAGAAGAAAGAACAACAAAAATAACAAATGATTTATATTCAATCCACAATCCGAGCATGAGAGAATAAAAAATAGAACATAAACCACAAAAGAAACGCATGAAATAACGTGGTTCGCTAGTTGTTCAGTACGATTAGCTACATCCACCAGAAAATACTTATGCATTACAGATTAAACCAAATCAAAAGTCTTACAGTATGTGCAGCGTAGAAATTGTCATGATAAATTACACAGAGAGAGAGAGAAGATGAATAGTTCCTAATCATGAAAATAGTAACCCGAAAAAATAAAATAAAAACATTTTATATTAAAATTTTCTCAGTTCAATTAACCAGAGCAGGTTGAACCATCGGACGGGTCAAGCTCTGCTTCAAAAATTTCTTTGACCATGACCGGATAGCAGGACCTTCATTATTGTGCTACTGCTGGATTCCCTACCTCTTAATATTTCCTTTCTTACATTTACATGAAAATATTAAAACAGAAATATTTGGTTATACAAACAGATTATCAAACCAAACTATATACAACACTCTAGGTTGAAGTAAATAGTGATGTTTGGTCCTTGTTATGTTTCATATGTGATATCAATTTGAAATGTTGAATAATAATGAATCATTTCATTTTTGGCAAACTTAACTATTTAATAAAAAAAATAATTTGGAGCTTGAAGCAAGTGGTATGCTTCTACTTGTATACATGTTATTTTATGGGAATTGAAATGTATACATGATAACATATGTTTTAGATTTTCTCATTTTATTCCATAGAATTGTATATGATATTTTAGGATATTGATGGGCAGTTCTGCAAAATCAAAAATTAATTAGACAAATAATTGGACAAAATTGTATTTTATGCTTGTTTCATTTCTCCCTCATAATAGTCAAACAAATACCCCCTTTACTGTTTTGTTCTTATTATGTTCAAGTGTACTCGTTCATAACTTTGTACATATTTAGGCTCATATATTTTCAGATATTTGATTAGGTAATAATGAATTTGGTCAATTGGGTGATGTCACTGAAGAGGGTAAAAGGCACCCATGAAAAGTGAAGCAGTTAGAGGCAGAGTATGTAAAATCTATGTCATGTGGAGCACATTGTACTGCTGCTATTGCAGAACCTCGTGTAAATGGTAGTACCATCTCAATGAGTAGACTATGGGTTTGGGGTCCAAATCAGGTAGGGCAAAGTCAGCTCTAGTATGTTTCTTTTGTGACCAATGAATGTTCGAGTCAATTTGCATGCACCTCGACTAATCCTAGGTAAGTATGAGCTGATACATTTCCCTCAATTCAATGATAAGATTCAAACCTATGATCTCATAAATATATTGTATTCCTGAAGCTCGTTGCTTGCCCTTACCATCTGAACTAACCTGTGATAGTAGTTGTAGTACATTAACTCATGAGTATGTGATTCAATTCAATAGTTACTAATGATACAGGAACCCACAAATTTGTGATTGAGAATTTTCATCTTCCATGTCCTTGTGTATTAATTCATATTGGTATATGTATTCCCATCTTCATCTCCATCTTGATGAAATTTACATGCAGCAGTACCAGTGACATCGGCGGCAGCGACATCGGCAGCAGCGACATCGGTGGCAGCAACAGCAGCAGTGATAGCAGAAGCAGCAGTGGCAAAAATGGTGGCGGTGGCAACAGCGGGGGCTGCAGTGGTGGCAGCATCGGCGGGAGCGACAGGAGCGGCAGGAGCAGTAGTGGTGGGAACATCAGCATCAGAGGCGGTGGTAGTGGCTACAGTTGTAGCTGCACCAGAAGTAGCACTGGTAGTGGCGGTAGTGGTTGTAACTGTGGCTGCACAGGAAGCAGTGGTGGCAGTTGCGGTAGTAGCAATAGCAGCGGATGCACCGGAAGCAGTGGTAGCACCGGAAGCAGCAGCAAAGGAGGCAGTGGCAGGAGCGATGGTAGAAGTAGCAGCAGAGTTAGTGGTAGCTGCGGAATGCAATGGTATTAGCCAGAGACGACAGCAATGATGGCGACAACATTGGCATCGGTGATAATGACAGCAGTAGAGGCAATGGTGGCAACGATGATAATATTAGTGGCATTGGCAGCAACAGTGGCAATGGCAACAGCGACAAAAGTGGCAGCGAGAGCAGCACCAACATCACGAAATGAGGTATATACGTACGAATAAAATCAGTAAATACGCACATATAATACTGTAGTATTTTATATACATATATACTGAGTATATTTGTACTCAGTTTATATGTACACATAATAACATTGTTTTTATGTTCAAATACTATAGTAATATATGTACGAGTGAAAGGCTAGTATATATTTACATATATACTGCAAGATCATATATGTATCAAAAGATAACTTTTTTTTAATTTAACGGAGTGTTTTAAATTTTTGACAGATATGATACCGCATTGTACCTCATACAATGCTTTTATAAGTGATGAGATTTTTCACTAGACATTAAATGTCATGACTCAGACAACTTTGTCTCAGTAGAAAAATGATGATCAGAGGAGCAGAGGGAGAGGAAGCAATGTCAATGAATGGATATATTATCCTTTATGGATGGTTGGTAGATACATTTATGAATAAGATGAAATAAAATTTTATTATTTTTTTTGTTTCAATTATATAAAATATTGAATTAGAATAAGATATTAAATGATTTTATTTTTTGTTTATTATAAATTATTTATAGTTTCAATTTTTATTCAATTTGTTATAAAAATATTAAATTATTTAATTAAAAAATTTTAAAATAATTTAAATTTAGAAATTAATTTTAAAATTAAAATAGCTAGGGAAAAATCCCTTGCTAATTTAGCTAGGGAATTTCACTATCTAATTTAGTTAGAGAAATATTAAAATTAGCGATGGATTTTCTGTCATTAAATTTATTTAGCTAGGGACAATATCCATTGCTAAAATTTATAGACTAGCACTTTAGATAGGGAATCATCCATCGTTATTTTCATTTAGTGACGGAAAATCTCATTTATCTAGCTAATTTAGCTAGAGAATTTGTCTTTTTTAGCATAGGATTTTTCTGTCACTAACTATTTAGCTAGGGACACTTTCCATCGCTAAATTTTAGCAAGAAGCAGTTTAGATAGGGAACTGATCCATCGGGAATCCATCGTTATATCCTATGTAGCAATGAAAAATGCTAAATTTTCTTATTGTGTTAGTCTATTTATCTATCTATCTTTCTATCTGTCAATGTATCTATCTTTCTATATGTTTATTTATATATCTATCAATTAATCTATCAATCTATCTATAAATCTACTTCTCTATTTATCTATCTATCTCTCTATCTCTCCATCTATATTTATATCTATTTATTTATCTATCTATCTTTCTTTATTTCTATCTTTCTTTCAATCAATCAATCTATCTATCTGTATATCAATATGTTTTTCAATCAACTTATAAATACTTCTAACAATATTTCTATCTATCTATCAAACTATATGACTATCTTTTTGTCTTTCTATTTGTGTGTGTGTGTGTGTGTGTGTGTGTATCTATCTATCTATGTATCATCTATCTATTGATTTATCTATCAAACTATCTGTCTATCTATCTCTATATATGCATATATTTATTTATCTAGCTATCTTTATATCAATATATATATATATATATATATATATCAATTTGTTTATTTATCTATCTATCAATCTAACTATCAATATGACTATCCATCTGTCGATCTTTCTTTCTATCAATCTATATATCTTTCTTTCTATTAATAAATCTATCTATCTATCAATCTTTATTTCTTTCTATTTGTCTATCTATCTATTTATTTGTTTATTGGTATATCTATATGTCAGTGTTTTTATCTGTATATCTATATATCTATCTCGATGTCAATGTATCTATCTATCTATCTATATGTTGATCTATCTTTCTACAAATATATTTAATTATCTATCTCTATTTCTTTATTTCAATCAATCAATCTTTCTATAAATATGACTATTAATCTATCTATAAATCTATATTTTAATCTATCTATCAATATTTCTACCAATCATTCTATATATATATATATATATATATCTATCTATCTATCTTTCTATCTATTTGAGTATTAATATATCTATTTATATATGTATGTATTTTTATTTTATCAATATATCTATTTGTCTATCTATCTATCTAACTATTTGTCTATCTATCTATATATTTCAATTTATGTCTATATATGTGTCTATCTATTTGTCTATCTACTTGTCAATCTATCTGTATATTTATCTATCTATCTTTTTATCTATCTATCTGTCTATTTATCTATCTATCTATCTTTAAACCTATTTGTCTATATATATGTCTATCTATCTGTTTTTCAATATGTCTAACTATTTATCTATCTATATGTTATCTATCTATGTATCTATCCATCTATATATATATATATATATATCTAATAATATGTTGATATATGTATCTATCTATCTGTCTTTATATCTATCTATTTATAAATCTATCAATCTATCAATCAATCTATCTATCTTCTATTAATCTATCTATCAATCAGTCTATCAATCTATATATCAATCTATCTATCAATCAGTCTATTAATTTGTCTATATTTATATATATCAATCAATCTATCTATCTATCTATTTAACTATCAATGTATTTGTATTTATGTTTTCCGATCTATTTGCTTATCTATCTATCGATCTATTTATCTATAAATCTTTCAATTAATCTATCTAGATATTTGTCTATCTATCTGTCTATCTATCTCTCTATTTATCTATTTGTCTATCTATCTCTCTATTTATCTATTTGTCTATCTATCTCTATATATATTTGTCTATCTATCTGTCTATTTATATTTTTATATATCTATCTTTCTATTTGTCAAACTTTCTAACTATCTATCAGTATATCTATCTATCTGTTTATCTGCCTGTTTATCTATATATCTCTATATCTGTCTATCTTTCTGTTAATCTATCTATCTATCAATATATCTATTTTTCAATATATCTATTTATCTATATTTCTATTTATTTATTAATCTTTCTATCTATCTTTAGATCTATCTATCTATATTTCTATCTCTCTATCTCTCTAACTATTTGTTTATTTATCTGTCTATCTATTGGATTTATATCTGTCTGTCTATTGGACTATCTATCTATCTATCTATTGTCTATCTATCTATCTTTATATCTATCTATCTATTTATCTATCTATCTATTTGTATATCTATCTGTCTATCTATTTGTCTATCCATCTATCTACCTGTCTGTCTTTCTATATATATATATATATATATCTATCTATCTATAAATCTATCATGTATGTCTATCTATATATATACCATTTTATCAATCAATTGTCTATCTATTTATCTATCATTCTGTCTATCAATTTGTCTATCAATATATCAATCAATCAATCAAACTTTGTATCTATTTATCTATATATTTGGCAATCTATCTTCCTATCAATCAATCTATCTATCAATTTATCTATCTATATATCTTTCTGTATATCTATCTATCTATCTATGTGCATGTCTATCTATCTATCTTTCTGTCTATCTATTTGTCAATATTTCTATATGTCTATCAATCTGCCTATCTATATATCTTACTATTTATCTATCTATCTAATTTTTTTTATAACTATATATCTATCTATAAGACTGTCTGTCTATCTATCTATATATCTATCTATATTCTATCTATCTATCTATCTATCTATATATCAATTTGTCTATATATCTATCTATATCTATCTAACTTTCTATCTATTTATTTATTTATCTATCTATTAGTCTATTTATATGTCTATCTATCTATATGTCTATATATCTTTCTATGTATCTTTATATATATCTATTTATCTATATATATATATATATATATATATATATATATATATCTATCTGTCTATCTTTCTATTTATCTATTTTTCTATCTATCTATCTGTCTATTTATTTATCTTTCTATCTATCTATATATCTATCGATATTTCTATCTATCTATCTATCAATCTATATATCTATCTATTTATTTGTCTATCTACCTATCTTTCTATCTATCTAACTATCTATCTATCTATCAAAAAATATCTATCTATCTATCTATGTGTCTATATATTATCTATATATCTTTCAATCTATCTAATTAATAATCTTTTGATCAATCTATTTCATTTATCTTTTTATCAATTTATTTATCTTTTTATTTACGTTTCAATCAATCAATATATTTTTCTATCAATCAGTCTATCAATCTATCTAATTATCAATCTATCTATTTGTCTATCATTATTTATATCAGTCGATCTATGAATCTTTCTATTTATTTATATGTATATAAATCTATCTATCAATTTATCTATATATCTGTCTATCAATATGTCTTTATATTTCTTAATCTATTTGTCTAACAAACATTCTATCTATTTATCAATCTATATATCTATCAATATATCTATCTTTCTTTCTTTCTATCTGTCTATCTATTTGTCTATTTTTTATATATCTCTCTATATATATGTTTATCTATTTGACTCTCTATCTGTCTATCCATCTATCTATCTATCTAATAATATCTCAATCTATCTATCTATCTATCTATCTATATATCTATCTTTCTATCAATCAATCAAATAATCTATTTCTCTTTCAATCACGCTATCAATATTTCTATCAATCTATCTTTAAATCTTTCTATCAATCTTTATATCTATCTGTAAATCTATTTGTTAATCAATCTATCTATCAATCTATCTATATTTATCTTTATATATTTTTTTTCTAACTACCTATATATTAGTCTATCTATCTATCTATATATTTTTATATCAATCATCTTTATTTGTCTAAATATATGTATATATATATATATATATCTATCTATCTCTCTATCTACATATCTATCTATCTATATCTCTATCTATCTATCTAATTGCCTATATATATGTCAATATATCTATCCATCTATCTATCTATATATTAATGAATCTATCTATCTATTTGTCTATCTTTCTATCTATATGTATATTTTTTGACTATCTATCTATCTATCAATATTTCTATATATCTATTTGTATATCTTTCAGTCTATCTATATGTCTATCTATCTATCTTTCTATATGCCTATCTATCTATCTATTTATCTTTCTATTTATCTATTTGTGTATCTCTCTATCAATATATATGTCTATCCATCTATCTATCTATCAATCTATCTTTCTTTCTATCAATCTATTTATCTATAAGTCTATAAAACTGTCTATCAAACTATCAATCTATATGACTATCAATTTATCGATCAATCTGTCTATCCATTTGTATATCTATCTATTTATCTATCTATCATTCTTACTATCAATAAATCAATATTTCTGTCTATATATCTATCTCTCTATTTAACTTTTTTTCTTTCTTTTTGTAAATCTGTCTACATATCGATTTGTCTCTTTATATATCTATCGGTCAATCCTCTTATTAGTCTATCTTTCTGTCAATTTGTTTATATATCTATCAGTCAATCTTCTTATTAGTCTATCTTTCTGTCAATTTGTTTATCTATCTATCTATCTATCTATTTGTCTATATATCTTTGTATATATCTCTAGATCTACATGTCTATCTATCTATGTATCAATGTATCTGTCAATCAATCTATCTATATTTCTATCTATCTATTTATATGTCTTTCTTCTTATGTATGTATCTTTCTATATGACTATCTATATATCTACCAATCAATCAATCTATCTATCTATAAATCTATCTCTCTATCTAGCTATCTATCTAGATTTATATCTATTTATCTATCTATCTATCTTTATTTCTTTCTTTATTCACTCAATCAATCATTCAATTTGCCTATCAATCTGTAAATCAATATATTTTTAATCTGCCTAGCAATATATCTATCTATTTATCAAACAAAATGATTATCTTTCTATCTTTAAATCTGTATATATATCTATCTATCAGTCTGCTTATCTATATATTATATATCTATTTATCTATCTCTATAATTATCGATCTATCTATTTTTTTATCTATGTATCTATTTATTTATCTATCTATCTTTATATCAATTTGTCTATCTATATATCTGTCAATTTGTTTATTAATCTATCTTTCAATCTAACTATATCAATCTTTTTATACATCTGTCTTTGTATCTATCAATCGATCTATCAATCTATCAATCTATCAATCTTTCTTTTTATAAAAAAATCAATCTATATATCTATCAATCTTTCTTTCTTTATTTCTATTTGTCTTTCTAGTCTATCTATTTATTTGTCTATTGGTATATATATTTGTAAGTGTTTCTATATGTCTATTAATATGTCTATTCTCTATCAATCAATCAATCTATCTATCTATATGCCTACTATCTATTTGTTTATCTATTAATAAATCTATCTATATGTCTATCTATCAATGTATCTATCTATATATTAATCAAATGATTTATCTATCTATATATCTATATATCTATCTATGTATCTAGATGTCAATGTATATATCTGTCAATCAATCAATCAATCTGTCTGTCTATCTATCTTTCTATCATTATATTTATCTATCTATCAATCTTTCTTTCTTTATTTCAATCGGTCTATCTATCTTTCTATAAATATATATGTATATTAATTTGTATATGAATCTGTATTTTAACCTGTCTATCAATATTTCTATCAATAATTCTATATATCAATCAATCTATCTATCTATTTGAGTATCAATCTATATATCAATATGTCTATTTATATATGTATGTATTTTTCTTTTTATCTATGTTTCTATTTGTCTAGCTATCTGTCTATGTAATTGTCTATCTATTTATTTATCCATCTATCAATCTATCTAATTATATTTCTATCTATCAATCTATCTATTTATCTATATATTTATCTATCTATCTATCTGTCTATCTATTTATCTATCTGTCTATCTTTTTATCTATCTATCTATCTATCAATATATCAATCAATCAATCTACCTATCAATTTGTCTAATAAAATTTCTATAAATCTCGTTAACTATCTATCTATCTATTTATCTATCAATATGTATATCTATCTTTTTATCATTCTAGATATATATCTATGTATCTGTCTAACTAATTATCTATTTATCTGTCTATCTGTCTATCTATCTATCTATCTACTTTTCTATCTCTCTCTCTTTTCTATATAGTTATCTATCTATATTTTTATCGATCTATCTATCTTTTTATTTATTTATCTGTATATCTATCTATTTATCAATTTATATATCTATCTATCTGTCTATCGGCTTGCCTATCTTTCAGTCTATCTACTTGCAATCTATCTGTCAATGTATGTGTCTATCTATAATTATATCTATATGTCTATTATTTGTTTATCTTCAATCTATCTATCCAACTATCTATCTTTCTAATAATCAATCGATCTATATATCTATAAATCAATTTATCTATCTATTTGTCTGTCTGTTTATTAATAAAACAAGCTATATGTCTATCAATTTATCTATAAATATATCTATTAATATATCTATCAATCTTTCTATCTATATTTCAATCTATCTATATATATATGAATTTATCAATCAATCTATCGATTTATAAGTCTATGTTTTTGTCTTTCTATCTTCCTATATTTATATGTCTATTTATCTATTTATCTATCTATTTGCATAACTGTCAATTTGTATATCTATCTATCTTTCTTTCTATCTATCTTTCTATCTGTCTGTCTGTCTATCTATCTATATATCTATTTGACTATCTATTTGTTAATCTATGTGACTATCTATCTTTCTAACTATCTGTATATCTATCTGTCTATATACCTATCTATCTATCTATCTATTTGTCTATCTAATTGTGTATCTAATTGTGTATCTATATATTGATCCATCTATTTATCTATATATATATATATATATATTTGTCAATTTATTTGTCTTTTAAATGTTTCTATCTATCTATATATTTATCGGAAATTTTATATATCTATTTATTTTTATATCTATCTATCTGTCAATCTATCTATTTGTCTATCTATCTATCTTTCTATCTGTATAAAAATATATCTATCTATCTATCTATCTTTCTTTCTTTCTCTCTTTATATCTATCGATCTATCTATCTATATTACTATCTATCTATTTGTCTATCTATTTGTCAATCTATCTGTCTATCTATATGTCAATCTACTTATCTATTATCTATCTATCTATCTTGTATCTAAGTTTCAATATATAAATTTGTATATCTATCTTTCTATATATTTGATTAATTACTTACTTTCTTTCTTTCTATCAATCTATCTATCTATAAGTATATCAAATTGACTATCAATATTTCTATAAATGAGTATATCAATTTATCTATCATTCTTTCTATCAATCTATCTATCTATAAAACTATGTCTGTCTGTCTATCTATCTAGCTGTCTATCTATCTAGTTGTCTATCTATCTGTTTGTCTATCAATTTGTCTATTTGTATATCTATCTATCTATCTAATTGTCTGTCTATTTGTCTATCTATCTATATGTCTATCTATCTATGTATATATTTGTCTATCAATCTGTCTATCTATCTATCTTTCTATCTATCTATTTATCTATCGATTTATCTATCTATATATCTATCTATTTATCTATCTAACTATGTATTTGTATATCTATCTTTCTCTCTATCTATCTATCTATTTTTCTATCAATTAATAAATCTATCTATCTATAAATTTGTCTATTAACCTATATTTAAATATTTCTTTTAATTTGTCTATCAAAATTTCTTTCAAACTTACTATTATGTGTCTATATATATGTCTAACTATCTATCTTTCTATGTGTCTTTCTATTTGTCTTTGTTTCTATCTATATATTTATCTATCTATCTCTATCTATCTATCTATATATTTATCTATTTACCTAATAATTTTATATCAATCAATCAATCTAAATATCTTTCAATTTTTTTATAAAACTATCAATCTGTCTATCCAACTATATATATATCTATCAATCTTTCTTTCTTTCTATCAACCAATCAATCTATCAATCTATATATCATATTTTATGACTGTCTATTTATTTGTTTGTCTGTATATCTATATGTCACTCTTTGTGTCTAACTATATGTCTATCTATCTAACTATTTGTGTTTATATCTATATATTTATCTATTTATTTATCTATCTATATGTCTATCTATCTAGGTATCTATCTATCGTTCAATCTATCAATCAATCGAACTATCTTACAATCTATCTATCTATTGATCTATTTATAAATCTAAATGTATATCTATCTATCTATCTATCTATATCTATATATTTCTATCTATCTATCTAACTATCTCTCTAGCAATCAATCTATCTATCTATTTATCAACCAGTCTATTAATCTATATATCAATCTATCTTTTAATCTATCTGTAAATATTTTTATCATTCTTTCTATTTATCTATCAATCTATCTGTGTCTCAATATATTTATTAATATATATATATATATATATATATATATATATATATATGTATGTATGTATGTTTTTGCCTTTTTATCTATGTATCAATTTTTCTATCTATATGTCTATCTATTTGTCTTTCTATCAATCTGTCTATCTAACTATCTATATGTCTATCAGACTATGTATCTATCTGTCTATCTATCTGTTAACATTTTTGTCTAACTATAGGATAATTTATGTGTCCATCTATATATATATATATATATATATATCTATCTATATATTTGTCTTTATATTCCAATCTATTTGCCTATATATATGTTTATCTATCTATCTATCTATCTCTTTATATATCTATCTATCTATATATCTATAATCTATCAATATATCTAACTATCTTATATCTATCAATATTTCTTTCTATATATCTATTTTTCTATCTAACTATATATCTATAAATCTTTCTTTCTATCTATCTATATCTACTTATATCTAACTATTTGTATACAATCAGCCTATTTATATGTCTATCTATCTGTCTATTTATATATCTATCTTTCTATCTATATATCTATGTATAAATGTATCTTTATATTAGTTTTACTATTTATCTATATATTTGTATATATATCTGTCTATCTATCAATTTATCTATTAGTCTATATATATATATATATATATATATATCTATCTATATATCAATCTACGTATCTATTTGTCCATTTATTATCTATTGATCTATCTATATTAATTTCTATCAATCAATCGATCTTTTTTTCTATCTATCTATATATCTATCTATCTATCTATTTTTCTATATGTATATCTAGCTATTGGTATTTTGTCTATCTATATATCTGTCTATCTATCTATCTATCTATTTATCTATCTACCTATTTACTTGTCTATCTATTTATCTATCTATTTAACTATCCATCTATATATATATATGTCTATATTTCTCAATATCTATCTATCTATCTGTCTGTCTATCTGTTTATCTATCTATCTATCTATCTAGCCATATATCTATTTGTCTATCTCTTTATTAATTTTCATATCTATATTTCAATATATGTCTCTATTTATATGTCTTTCTATCAATCTATATATTTGTCTATATATCTGTTTATATATCTGTTTGTTTATATGTCTATCTATATTTTTATAAATCAGACTATCTATCTACCAATCTATATATCAATCTGTGTATCTATTTGTCCAGTTATCTATCTATCAATCTATCTATATCTATTTCTATCAATCGATCTATTTTTCTATCTATCTATCTTTTTATCTATCTATCTGTTTATGTATTTTTCTATATGTATATCTAGCTATTAGTATTTCTGTCTATCTATATATATGTCTATCTGTCTATCTATCTATTTATCTATCTACCTATTTGCTTGTCTATCTATTTATCTATCTATTTATCTATCTATTTAACTATTCATCTATCTATATATATGTTTATATCTCTCAATATCTATCTATATGTCTATCTGTCTATCTATCTATTTATCTATCTATCTATCTATCTAGCCATATATCTATTTGTCTATCTATCTTTTTATCAATTTTCATATCTATATGTAAATATATGTCTCTATTTATATGTCTATCTATCAATCTATATATTTGTCTATGTATCAGTGTATATATCTATTTGTTTATATGTCTATCTATATTTCTATAAATCTGACTATCTATTTATCTATCTATCTATCTATCTATATTTCCATTTCTCTATTTGTCTATCTATCTATCTATATTTCTATCTATCTGTGTATCTATCTATCTATCTATTTATCTTTCATTCTTTCTGTCTAACTATTTATCTATCTATTTTTCCATCTATCCATCTATCTATCTATATATCTATTTATATTTCCATCTATCTATCTATCAATCTGTCTATCTGTCTGTCTATCTATGGATCGATCTATCTATCTATCTATCATTCTATTTAACTATATGTCTTTCAATCTGTCTATCAATATATCTATCAATTTTCTATCAATCTATCAATAAATATGTCTATTCAACTATCTTTCTTTCTATATATCAATTTTTTTATTTTTTTTATCAATCAATCAATATGTCTGTTTGTCTATCTATTTGTTTATCTGTATATCTCATTGTTAGTCTATCTATTTGTCTATTTATCTTTCTATCTATCTATATATCTATTTATCTATTTAAATGTTTGTCTATCAATTTGTCTATTTATTTATCTATCTATCTATCTATCTATTTGTTTATCTATCTATCTATCTATTTGTTTATCTATCTATCTATCTATCTATATATTTATCTATCTATATGTCTATCTATCTATCTATCTATATGTCTATCATTCTATATATATATATATATATATATATATATATATATCTATTTGTCTATATATCTACCTATCTTTATATCAGTCTATCTGTTAGTCTATCTATCTATATATCTATCTAGCTATATATCTATCTATCTGTCAATCTGAATAGTGTATCTCTCTATTTGTCAATCTGTCTATCTATCTACTAAACTAACTTTGTATCTGTCTATCTGTAAATTTATTTTTTTATCTATCTATCTAAACACTTGCTATTTAGCTGGTGATTGATCCCCAGCTAAATTTCCCAAGCTAAATCAATATTTTATTATTGTGAGCTCTCATTTAATTTATCTATTAATCTTTCTATCAATTTTTCTATCAATATATCTAACATTCTTCCTATCTTTGTATCTATTTAACTGACTATCTTTCAATCTATATATAGGTATTTCAATCTATCTTTCTATGTGTTTCTGTATTTATCTGTCTATCTGTATATCTTTGTATCTATCTATATCTCTATCTTTATATCTATCTATTTGTCTATCTTCCTATCTATTTATCTTTCACCTGTCTATATATTTTTCAATCTGTCTATTTGTCTATTTATTTGTATATCTTTCTATCTGTCTATTTATAGTTAGTCTATAAGTTTATATATCTATCTATCTGTCTATATATCTATCTATTAATATATCAAATTATCAATTTTCCTACATGTGTACCTTTCTATAAGTTTATATATCTATTTGTCTATATATCTATATATCTCTAGTTATCTGTTAGCCTATCGCTCTAAGTATCTTTCTATCAATTTGGCTATATCTCTATCTGTCTATCTTTTATCTTTCTATCAATCTATCTGTCTATTTGTCTATCTTTCTACATACATACATATATATATATATATATAAGTATATCTATATGGCTAACAATCCATCAATCTATCTATATGTCTATCAATCACTTAATCTATCTTTCTATTTTTATACCTATATGTCTATTTGTCTATCTATATATTTGTTTATCTATATGTCAATCTATCTGTCTATATATCTTCTATCTATCTCTATATCTATATATCTACCTATCTGTGTGTGTGTGTGTGTGTATTTTTCTATCTATCTGTCTATTTATATATCTATATTTATATTATTATGTCTGTCTATATTTCATTATTTATATTTGTCTAATTTTCTAATTGTCTATCTATGTATCTATAAATCTATCTTCCTATCTGTCTATCTATCTATCCATCTATGAATATATATATATATATATATATATATATCTATCTATCTATATGTCTATATATCTATCTATCAATCTATATATTTTAGTATCTAGTTATCTATCTATCTGTCTAATTATCTATTATACTATTTATTTGTCTTTCTATTAGTCAATCTTTCTATCTAACTATATATCTATCTATCTGTCTATCTATCTATCAATCTATCTATTTGTTTAAATGTTTATCAATTAATCTATCTAAATATATGTTTACCTTTCTGTCAATATCTAAATCTATCTATATAATTTCTTATCTATCTATCTATCTATCTATTTATCTGTCTATCTATCTATCTATTAATCTGTGTATCTAACTTTCTATTGATCTACCTATCTATATATCAATATATCTATCTATCTTTCTATGTTTCTTTCTCTCTATCTATCTATATATCTATTTAACTATCTATTTATCTGCTTATATATTTAATTATCTTTCTATCTATTTATCTTTCATTCTATATATATATATA
>JAREIK010013636.1:0-25468 GCA_029783825.1 Sapria himalayana
AAATATTAAAAAAATTATTATTTAGT
Source organism: Sapria himalayana (assembly GCA_029783825.1). NCBI lineage: Eukaryota > Viridiplantae > Streptophyta > Magnoliopsida > Malpighiales > Rafflesiaceae > Sapria > Sapria himalayana. The sequence continues at coordinate 27 of JAREIK010013636.1, forward strand.
AATATATATATACTTTGATTTTGATTAAATATAGATTTTGCAAATATATTTTAAATAATATGTATCTTATTAATAAAAGTATATTATTTTATTTATTGATCATTATTATAATATTTAGCAATGTGATTATTTATATTGAATTTAAATGACTTATATTTATTAAGATTATTATAACTAAATATTATATTTATATTTAAAAAAAATTTAGAAATTATTATATTTCAAAGGTTTATAACCTTTAAAAATTAGAAAAAAAATAAAAATTAATTTTTTGTTATATGATTGTTTAAATAAAACTTATAGACCACTAAATTCCTGAACACTTAAATCAATAAACTCCTAAACACAAAAGTCCCTAAATACTTAAACCGTTAAACTCGTAAACCTTAAATATAATTTAAATAATTTATTTTTCATCAAAAAAATATAATATTATAAAAAGAAGCAAAATATAAAAAACAAAAATTATTATTTGGTAATAAATTTTACTTTGATTTTGAATAATTTTAGGTTTTTGCAATTATATTTTAAATTTATATTTATCATATTAATAATAAACCTATTAATTTAATTTTTTGATAATCGATATCATATCTATCAATAAAATCGTTATATTTAGTTTATTATAATATATAATTATAATGATTCTTATTACTAATATTGTATTCACATTTTAAAAAAAATTAAAATTATTATATTTTCAAATGGTTATAACCTTTGAAATGTGAGAAAATATCAAAAATAATTTTTTGTTATTTCATTTTGAAATAAATACTATAAACTACTAAATGCCTAAACACTTAATTAATAACTTTTAAATCTTTGTAAACCCTAAATAGATATTCCTTTTTAACTGGTATACCCTAATTATAAATAATAAATCTCAATATTATTTTTTTCAATATAATTTAAAATATTCATTTTAATTATTTATTCATTTATTTTTATTAATATTAATTACAAAATAAATTATGAGTTAGACAAATATAATCTATATAAATTATTTTTCATCGAAAAATATAGATAAACTTATAAAAAGAATAAAAAATTTCAAAACAAATATTTATTATATATTAATATATTTTGCTTTCCTTCTGAATCATTTTAGGTTTTGTAATTATATTTTAATTGATATCTATCTTATTAATAATAGATTATTAATTTATTTTTTCATCATTATTAGAATAGTTATCAAAAAAATTATTTATATTGAATTTATATGAAATATAAATATAATTATTATTATAACTAAATATTGAATTCACTTTTGAAAAAAATTTAAAATTATTATATTTTCAAAGGTTATAACATTTTAAAATATCAAAAAATAATAAAAATAATTTTTTTTTAATTTATTTTTTAAATAAAACCTATTACCACTAAATGCATACACAATTAAATCAGTAAACTTCTAAACCTCGTAATTCCAAAGTACATAAACCATTAAATAGCATATACTACATAATAATTAATAAATCTAATTTTTATTTATATTTATTATAATTTTAAATATTTATTTTAATTATTTATTAGTTTATTTCTATAGAAATATTTATTACAAAATAAATAATGAGTGCGAGAAATATAATTTAATTAATTTTTTTTAATCAATAAAAGTATTTATGCTTATATAATAAGTAAAAATTTAAAAATTAAAAATTATTATTATTTAATATATTTTACATTAATTTTGAATCAATTTGGGTTTTACAAATATATTTTAATTAATATCTATCTTATTATTAATAGTTTATTAATTTAATTTTTGATCATTATTATAATATCTATCAATAAAATTATTTATATTGAATTTATATGATATATAATTATTAATATTATTATAACTAAATATTGTAATCACATTTCAAAAAATTTTAATATTATAATATTTTCGAAAGTTATGACCTATGAAAATGAAAAAAAATTACAATTTTTTTATTTTATTGTTTAAATAAAACCTATAAACCACTAAATGCCTAAAAACATAAATTGCTAAACTCTTAAATGACAAAACCTCTAAATACTTAAACAATTAAACTGGTATACATTAATAATAAATCATAAATTTCATTTTAATTTTTATTCAGTTTAATTTTAAATTTTATTTTAATTAATTATTTGTTTATTTTATAGAAATATTAATTACAAAATAAATTATTAGTTAGATAGATCTAATTTAAATTAAACCGGTATACCCTAAATAATAAATAATAAAACTCATTTTTTTTGATTATAATTTTAATTATTTATTTGTATATTTTTATATAATTATTAATTACAAAATAAATTATGATTTAAACAAATATAATTTATATAAATTATTTTTATCAACAAATTATAAATAAACTTTTTAAAAGAAAAAAAAATTTCAAAACAAAAAATTATTATATAGTAATATATTTTGCTTTTCTTCTGAATCATTTTAGGTTTTGTAATTATATTTTAATTGATATTTATCTTATTAATAATAGATTATTAATTTATTTTTTGATCATTATTAGAATATTTATCAATAAGAATGTTTATATTGAATTTATATGTTATATAAATATAATGATTATTATGACTAAATATTATATTAACTTTTGAAAAAATTTATAAATTTATTATATTTTCGAAGGTAATAACATTTGAAAATGTTAACAAATTATAGAATTTTTTTTTGTTATTTTATTTTTTATATAAAACATATAAACCAATAAAAGCCTAAAAACATAAATCACTAAACTCATAACAACAAAACCTCTAAATACTTAAACCATTAAACTGGTATACATTAATAATAAATCATAAATCTCATTTTAATTTTTATTAAGTATAATTTTAAATTTTTATTTTAATTATTTATCAGTTTATTTTTATATAAATATTAATTACAAAATAAATTATTAGTGGGAAGGATCTAATTTAAATTAAATCGATATCCCTAAATAATAAATAATAAATTTTTTTTTTTCATTATAATTTTAAATATTCATTTTAATTATTTATTTGTTTATTTATATATAAATATTAATTACAAAATAAATTGAATTAGACAAATATAATTAATATATATTAATTTTTCATCAAAAAATTATAAATAAACTTTTTAGAATAAAAAAAATTTCTAAACAAAAAAATATTGTATAGTAATATATTTTGATTTGCTTCTGAATCATTTTAGTTTTTGTAATTATATTTTAATTGATATCTATCTTATTAATAATAGATTTTTAAGTTATTCTTTCATCATTACTAGAATATTTATCAATAAAAATGTTTATATTGAATTTATATGATATATAAATATAATGATTATTATAACTAAATATTGTATTTCCTTTTGAAAAAAATTTTAAAATTATTATATTTTCAAAGGTTATAACCTTTTAAAATGTGAAAAAATTAAAAAAAATATTTTTTTGTTATTATATTGTTTAAATAAAACCGATACACCACCAAATGCCTAAGCATTTAGTTCATTAAACAACAAAATCCCGATATCTCTATATAGATAATCCTTTAAATCGGTATACCCTAAATAAAAATTAATAAATTTCATTTTTATTTATTTTCATTATAATTTAAAAAATTCATTTTGATTGTTTAGTTTTTTATTTTTATATATGTATTAATTATAAAATAAATTATGAGTTAAACATATAATTTATTAAAAATATTTTTCATCAAAAAATAGATAAGCTTATATAAATCATAAAAATTTAAAAACAAATAATTATTATTTAGTAATATATCTTGTTTTGCTTTTGAATCATTTTAGGTTTTGATATTATATTTTAAGTAATATCAATCTTATTCATAATAGATTCTTAATTTATTTTTTGATAATTATTATAATATCTATCAATAAAATTGTTTATATTGAATTTATATGATTTACTTAAATTAGAAAGCTCTTAGACCCCGAAACCCCTAAATACATAAATCATTTAACGGCTATTTACTACTTAAAAAATAATAAATCTCATTTTTATTTCTATTTATTATCGTTTTAAATATTCAATTTAATTATTCATAGTTTATTTATTTAGAAAAATTAATTACGAAAAAAATTTGAGTGAGACAAATATTATTTAAATAATTTATTTTTAATCAATAAAAAATATAAGCTTATAAAAATAAGGAAATATTTGAAAATTAAATATTATTATTTAGTAATATATTTTGATTTGATTTTGAATCATTTTGTGTTATGCAAATATATTTTAATTCATATTTATATTATTAATAATAGTTATTAATTTAATTTTTGATCATTATTATAATATCTATCATTAAAATAATTATATTTACTTTATATGATATATAATTAGTAAGATTATATAATTATACATGGTATTCACTTTTCAAAAAATTTTAAAAATTATTTTCTTTTCAATGATTATAACCTTTGAAAATCAGAAAAAATAAAAAAAAATTTATTTTTATTATATAAATAAAACCTATAAACCACTAAATGCCCAAAAACATAAATTGCTAAACTTCTAAATGACAAAAACCCTAAATAATTTAACCATTAAACCGGTATACTATATATAATAAATAATAAATCTCATTTTTATTAGTATTCATTATAATTTTAAACATACATTTTAATTATTTATTAGTTTATTTTTATAGAAATATAAATTAAAATATAAATTATTAGTGAGACAAATATATTTTAAAAAATTTATTTTTCATCAAAAAATATATAAGCACATAAATGGATAGAAAAATTTAAAAATTTAAAATTAATATTTAGTAAAATATTTAACTTTGATTTTGAATCATTTTAGGTATTGCAAATATATTTTAAGCAATATTTATCTTATTAATAATTGTTTATTATTTTTTTATGATCATTATTATAATATATACCAATAAAATAATTTATATTGAATTTATATTATATTTAATTATTAGTATTTTTAACTTCATATTGCATTCACTTTTCAAAAAAAATTAAAATTTATTATATTTTCAAAGGTTATAACCTTCAAAAATGATAAAAAATAACAAAAATAAATTTTTTGTTATTTCATTTTTAAAATAAAACCTATAGATCATTAAATGCTTACTTACTTAAATCAGTAAGCTCATAGACCCCGAAACCACTAAATACATAAACCTTTTAAGAGATATATACTACTTAATAAATAATAAATCTCATTTTTATTTCTATTTATTATAATTTTAAATATTCATTTTAATTATTTATAGTTTAATTATTTAAAAAAATTAATTACAAAAAAAAATTTGAGTGAGATAAATATTATTTAAATAATTTATTTTTAATCAATAAAAAATATAAGCTTATAAAAAGAAGGAAATATTTAAAAATTAAATATTATTATTTAGTAATATATTTTGATTTGATTCTGAATCATTTTGTGTTCTGTAAATATATTTTAATTAATATTTATATTATTAATAATAGTTTATTATTTTAATTTTTGATCATTATTATACTGTCTATCATTAAAATTGTTTATATTGAATTTATATGATATATAATTAGTAAGATTAATATAATTATACATGGTATTCACATTTCATAAAATTTAAAAATTATTTTAAATTTAAAGGTTATAACCTTTGAAAATCAGATAAAATCAAAAAAAAATTATTTTTATTTTTATTATATAAATAAAAACTATAAACACTAAATGCCTAAAAACATAAATTGCTAAACTCCTAAATGACAAAACCCCTAAATTAATACTCCATTAAATCGATATACCATTTATAATAAATCATAAATCTATTTTTAATTTCTATTCATTATTATTTTAAATATTCATTATAATTATTTATTAGTTTATTTTTAATAAAAATATTAATTGCAAAATAAATAAAGAGTGAGACAAATATAATTTTAATAATTTATTTTTATTCAAAAAATTAATATAAGCTTATAAAAAGAAGTAAAAATTTAAAAACAAAAAATTATCATTTAGTAATATATTATACTTAGATTTTCAATCATTGTAGGGTTTGAATTTATATTTTAAATGCTATCTATCTTATTAATAATAGTTTATTAATTTATTATTTTTTCATTTTTATAATATCGAACAATAAAATTACTTATATTCAATTAAAATGTCTTATAATTATTAAGTTATTATAACTAAATATTATATTTACATTTGAAAAAAATTTAAAAATTATATATTTTCAAAGGTTATAACTTTCAAAAATGATAAAAAATCACAAAAATAATTTTTTATTATTTTATTAATTAAATAAAACTTATAAACCACTAAATGACTAAACATTTAAATCTCTAGACTACTAAACCCGAAAACCCCCTAAATACTTAAAACATTAAACCTATATAAGCTAAATAATAAATCTCATTTTTATTTGTATTCATTATAATTTTAAATATTCATTTTAAATATTTTTTAGTTTATTTTTATAGAAATATTAATTACAAAATAAATAATGAGCGAGACAGATATAATTTAAATAAATTATATTTTATGAAAAAAATAAGCTTATAAAAAGAAACAAAATTTCAAATATTTAAAATTTTATTTAGTAATATAATTTACTTTGATTTTGAATTATTTTGTGTTCTGCAAATATATTTTAATTAATATCTATATTATTAATAATAGTTTATTAATTTATTTTTTGATCATTATTATAATATATATTAATAAATTTTTTTATATTGAATCTACAACAAATATAATTATTAAGATTATTACAACTAAGAATTGTATTCATATTTTAGAACTATTAACAAATTATTATATTTTTAAAAGTTATAACCATTGAAAATCATGAAAATTCATAAAAATCAATTTTTTGTTATTTCATTGATTAAATAAAACCTATAAACAGGAAAATGTGTAAACATATAAATCAATAAACTCCTTAACCCCAAAAACCACAAAAAACTTAAACAATTAAATAGTTATACCCTAAATATTAAATCATAAATCTCATTTTTTTAGTATTCATTATAATTTTAAATATACATTTTAATTATTTATTAGTTTAATTTTATAGAAATATAAATTAAAAAAATAAATTATTAGTGAGACAAATATAATTTAAATAATTTATTTTTCATCAAAAAATATATAGGCTTATAAATGGATACAAAAATTTAAAATTAATATTTAGTAAAATATTTTAGTTTGATTTTGAGTCATTTTAGGTTTTGCAAATATATTTTAAACAATATTTATCTTATTAATAATAGGTTATTACTTTTTTATGATCATTATTATAATAAATATCAATAAAATAGTTTATATTGAATAATTATTTTATATAATTATTAATATTATTATAACATCATATTGTATTCACTTTTCAAAAAAAAATTTAAAAATTATTATATTTTCAAAGGGTATAACCTTCAAAAATGAGAAAAAATAACAAAAATAAATTTTTTGTTATATTATTTTTTATATAAAACCTATAAACCACTAAATGACTAAATACTAAAAAGACTAAACTACTAAACCCCGAAGCCCATAAATACTTAAAAAATTAAATAAGTATGGTCAAAATAATAAATCATAAGTCTCTATTTTATTAGTATTCAAAATAATTTTAAATATTCATTTTAATTATTTATTAGTTTATTTTTATAGAAATATAATTACAAAATAAATTATTAGTTCGAGATATATAATTTAAATAATTTATATTTCATCAAAAAAATACTTATAAAAAGCAGCACAATTTTAAATTTTAAAAAATTATTATTGAATAATATATCTTATTTTGATTTTGAATCATTTTAGATTATACAATTATATTTTAATTTATATTATTCTTATAAATACTAATTTATTAATTTATTTATTGTTCATTATTATAAATTATTTAAATAAACTAGTATTAATAAGAATGAAATAAATTAAAATATAATTGTAGAATCTAAAATGATTCTAAATCAAAATAAGATATATTACGAAATATTAAATTTTTTTTTAACAAATTTTGCATCATTTTATAAGCATATATTTTTTTTTGATGAAAAATAAATTATTTAAATTATATCTGTCTCACTAATAATTTATTTTGTAATTAATATTTCTATAAAAATAAATTGATAAATAATCAAAATGAATAATTAAAATTATAATGAATACTAATAAAAAGAGATTTATGATTTATTATCTAGGGTATACTAATTTAATGGTTTAAGTTTTTTATGGTTTTGGGGTTAAAGAGTTTATTGATTTATATGTTTGCACATTTAGGTGTTTATACGTTTTATTTAATCAATGAAATAATAAAAAATTTATTTTTATGTATTTTCGTGATTTTCAATGGTTATAACCTTTGAAAATATAATAATTTTTTAATCTTTCTAAAATATAAATACAATATTTAGTTATAATAATCTTAATAATTATATTTGATGTAAATTTAATATAAAAAATTGTATTAATATATTTTATTATAATGATGGAAAAATAAATTAATAAACTATTATTAATAAAATAGATATTACTTAAAATATATTTGTAGAACTCAAAATAATTCAAAATCAAAGTAAATTATATTACAAATAAAATATTAAATTTTTGAAATTTTGTTTATTTTTATAAGCTTATATTTTTTTAATAAAACATAATTTATTTAAATTATATATGTATCACTCAATATTTATTTTGTAATTAATATTTCTATAAAAATAAACTAAAAAATAAATAAAATGAATATTTAAAATTATAAAAATTTAATTAAAAATTAAATTTATTAAGATAGATATCAATTAAAAAAAAGATAGATATCAATTAAAATATAATTATAAATCCTAAAATGATTCAGAAGCCAAACAAAATATATTACAATATAATAATTTTTTGTTTTTATATATTTTTTTCTTTTAAAAAGATTATCTATAATTTTTTGATGAAAAATAATATATATAAATTATATTTGTCTAACTCAATTTATTTTGTAATTAATATTTATATATAAATAAACAAATAAAAAATTAAAATAAATATTTATAATTATAATGAAAAAAAAAGATTTATTATTTATTATTTAAGAATACCGGTTTAATTTAATTTAGATCTATTTCACTAATAATTTATTTTGTAATTAATATTTCTATAAAAAAAACTAATAAATAATTAAAATAAAAATTTAAAATTATACTGAATAAAAATTAATATGGGATTTATTATTTATTATTAATGTATACCAGTTTAATGGGTTAAGTATTCAGAGGTTTTGTTGTTTAAAACTTTAGCAATTTATGTTTTTAGGTTATTAGTGGTTTATTGGTTTTAATTAAAAAATAAAATAACAAAAAATATTTTTTTTATTTTTTGATATTTTCAAATGTTATAACCTTTCAAAATATAATAATTTTTAAATTTTTTAAAAGTGAATAGATCTTTTGTAATAATAATCATTATATTTATATATCAAATAAATTCAATATAAACAAATTTATTGATAAATATTCTAATAATGATCAAAAAATAAATTAATAATCTATTATTAATAAGATAGATATCAATTAATATATAATTACAAAACCTAAAATGATTTAGAAGCAAAGCAAAATATATTACTATATAATAATTTTTTGCTTTAAAATTTTTTTTTCTTTTAAAAAGTTCATCTATAATTTTTTGATGAAAAACAATTTATATAAATTATATTTGTCTAACTCTATTTATTTTGTAATTAATATTTATATATAAATAAACAAATAAATAATTAAAATGAATATTTAAAATTATAATTAAAAAAAATGAGATTTATTATTTATTATTTAGGGATGCCAATTTAATTTAAATTAGATCTGTTACAATACAAATTTATTTTGTAATTAATATTTCTATAAAAATAAACTGATAAATAATTAAAATAAAAATTTAAAATTTTACTGAATAAAAATTAAAATGAGATTTATGATTTATTATTAATATATACCAGTTTAATGGAATAAGTATTTAGAGGTTTTGTCGTTTAGGAGTTTATAAATTTATGTTTTTAGGCTTTTAGTGGTTTATAGGTTTTATTTAAAAAATAAAATAACAATAAATAAATATTTATTATTTTTTAATATTTTGAAATGTTATAACCTTTCAAAATATAATAATTTTTAACTTTTTTTCAAAAGTAAATACAATCTTTAGTTATAATAATCATTATATTTATATATCATATAAATTCAATATAAACAATTTTATTGATAAATATTATAATAATGATCAAAAAATAAATCAATAATCTATTATTAATAAGATAGATTTCAATTAAAAAAAAGATAGATATCAATTAAAATATAATTATAAAACCTAAAATGATTCAGAATCAAAGCAAAATATATTACTATATAATAATTTTTGGTTTAGAAATTTTTTTTTTCTAAAAAGTTTATTTATAATGTTTCAATGAAAAATAATATATATAAATTATATTTTCTACCTCAATTTATTTTGTAATTAATATTTATATATAAATAAACAAATAAATAATTAAAATGAATATTTAAAATAAAAAAAAATAAGATTTATTATTTATTATTTTGGGATGCCGGTTTAATTTAAATTAGATCTGTTTTAATAATAATATATTTTTTAATTAATATTTCTATAAAAATAAACTGATAAATAAGTAAAATAAAAATTTAAAATTATACTGAATAAAAACTAAAATGAGATTTAAGATTTATTATTAATGCATACTAGTTTAATGGTTTAAGTATTTAGAGGTTTTGTGATTAGGAGTTTAGCGATTTATGTTTTTAGGCTTTTAGTAGTTTATAGGTGTTATATAAAAAAATAACAAAATAAATTTATATAATTTGTTATCATTTTCATAGGTTATAACCTTTGAAAATATAATAATATTTACAATTTTTTGAAATGTGAACACAATATTTAGTTATAAAAATATTAATAATTATATATCATATAAATTCATTATAAACAATTTTATTGAAAGATAAAATTATAATGATCATAAATTTAATTAATATACTATTAATAAAAAGATAGATATTAATTAAAAATTATTATCAAAACCTAAAATGATTTAAAATTAAAGTAAAATATATTACTGGATAATAATTTTTAATTTTTAAATTTTTACTTCTTTTATAAGCGTATATTTCTTTTATTAAAAATAAATTAATTAAATTATATTTGTCGCACTCATACTTTATTTTGTAATAAATATTTCTATAAAAATAAACTAATAAATAATTAAACTGAATTTATAAAATTATAATAAATAGAAATAAAATTAGATTTATTAATTATTAAGTTGTATATAAAAGTTTAATGGTTTATGTATTTAGGCATTATGGGGTTTAGGAGTTTACTGATTTAACTATGTATGCATTTAGTGGTTTATAGTTTTTATTTTAAAAATAAAATAAAAAAAATTATTTTTATTATTATTTGATATTTTCTAAGGTTATAACCTTCGAAAATATAATAATATTTAAATTTTTTAAAAAAGTGAATAAATATTTATTTATAATAATCATAATAATTATATATCATATAAATTCAATATAAACAATTTTATTGATAGATATTCTAATAATTATCAAAAAAATAAATTAAAAATCTATTATGAATAACATTAATATTACTTAAAATATAATATCAAAATCTAAAATGATTCAAAAGCAAAGCAAAATATATTACTTGATAATAATTATTTGTTTTTAAATTTTTATTCTTTATATAATCTTATCTATTTTTTGATTAAAAATAATTTTTATATTTATATTTTCAACTCATAATTTATTTTATAATTATATATATATATCTAAAAAAACAAAATATATTCTTTAAATTATAATGAAAACAAATAAAAATGATATTTATTAATTATTATTTAAGGTATACCAGTTTAAAAGATTATCTATATATGGGTATCGGGATTTTGTAGTTTAGTGATTTAAGTGTTTAGGCATTTCGTGGTTTATAGGTTTTATTTAAACAATAAAATAACAAAAAAAATATTTCTTTTTATTTTTTCACATGTTAAAAGATTATAACCATTGAAAACATAATAATTTTAAAATTTTTTTCAAAAGTGAATATAATATTTGGTTATAATAATTATTAAATATATATAACATATAAATTCAAAATATACATTTTTATTCATAAATATTATAATAATGATAAAAAAATAATTTTATAATCTATTATTAATAAGTTAGATATCAATTAAAATATAATTACAAAACCTAATATGATTCAGAAACAATGCAAAATATATTACTATATAATAATTTTTTATTTTTAGTTTTTTTCTTCTTTTAATTAGTTTATCTATATATTTTTGTTTAAAAATAATTTATATAAATTATATTTGTATAACTTATACTTTATTTTGTAATTAATATTTATCTAAAAATAAACAAATAAATTATTAAAATGAATATTTACAATTATAATGAAAAAAAAATGAGATTTTTTATTTATTATTTAGAGTATACCGGTTTAATTTAAATTATATCTGTCTCACTAATAATTTTTTTTGTAATTAATATTTCTATAAAAATAAACTAATAATAACTAAAATAAAAATTTAAAATTATACATAATAAAAATTAATTTGAGATTTATGATTTATTATTAATGTATATTAATTTAATGGTTTATGTATTTATAATATCATATAATAATATATGATATATAATAATATTTATTAATTTTCATTGGTTATAATCTTTTTAAATATAATAATATTTAAAATTTTTTGTAATGCGAATACAATATTTAGTTATAATAATTTTAATAAATATATATCATATAAATTCAATATAAACAATTTTATTGATAGATATTATAATAATGATCAAAAATTAAATTAATAAACTATTAATAATAAAATTAATATTAATTAAAAAATATTTACATAACCCAAATTGATTCAAAATTAAAGTAAAAAATATTACTGGATAATAATTTTTAATTTTTAAATTTTACTTCTTTTATTAGAGTATATTTTTTTTGATTAAAAATAAATTATTTAAAATATACATGTCGCTCTCATAATTAATTTGTAATAAATATTTCTATAAAAACAAACTAATAAATAATTAAAATTAATATTTAAAATTATAATAAATAGAAATAAAAATTAGATTTTTTAATTATTAAGTAGTATATAGCGATTTAATGGTTTATGTATTTAGGCAATACGGGTTTTTGGAGTTTACTGATTTAACTTTATATGTGTCTAGTAGGGCTGCTCATGGGACTCGGAGATTCGTGACCTGACCTGAAGTCTTGTCCCGCAAGAATCGGGACTGAGAAAAATCAGTTGACTTTGACTTTTCCCGTCCCTTTCTGTCACATATTTTTTCTTTTGGGATGGTTCCGGATCTTAAGCAATATCAATCCCGTGAACCATCCCATCCTAAAAAACTGATACTAGAACCAAGAATATATATATATATATAACATGAAGATGCCACCAATTCCGCTACTGCCCATCCAATTCCGACGCACCTATTGCTGTTCCGACGAGTTCCAGGCCACCTCACGCCGTTCCATCTGTGTTCAGTTAGGTCCAGCCCTTGTCCATTGCACTTCTGGTTGCCTCCACTGTGTCTCAGATGCCACCAGCATCTTGGTTTGTTTTTCTGATGAGAATTGAGTGATTAATTATTATTATTATGTGTCTTAGTCAGTTTTGTTAAGTATTGGTTGTGGTGTTGTAGTTGGGCCGAATGAGTGGGCTGAATGTGTTATAGTTAATTTTTTAGAGCTTGCTTGTTTGAAATATTTATATGTATTTATGCTTAACGTATTATATTAATTAATGGCAATAAAGATGGCACAATCCAGCAGTAAACAAAAAATACAATAAATTGAAGATGATCACATCTCAAAAGATCAAAGTACTGGTAAATCCAATCATCATCCTTTCACGAACCCTCGTATTCTTACGGCAGGTTCTTCAATTCCAATTGTAAAAGAAAGACAAGGTACATCTGAACCTCAAACTCATAAAAAGTGTAAGTCTTCTATTTGGGAAACTTATGAGATATTAGTTGATTCAGAGGGAAATGAAACTGGTAGGGCAGCTTGTATATGGTGTAGGAAAGAATATTTGGCAAAAAGTGATCAAGGTATTTCGGGTTTATTGAAATACTTGAGAGAGACTTGTAGTAAATTTCCACCCAAAAAAGAATTAATAGAAGCTCTCAATGGTAAAGATAAGTCACAATCTTTGTTAAGTTTCACTAAAGGTACTAGTTCAGAGGATGACAAATTAACTTGTTGGCAATTTGATCAACAACTAGTTAGGGAGGCTTTGGTGAAAATGATCATAAAAGAAGAATTTCCTTTTGTTTTGTTGAGAGGGATGAGTTTAAGGAGTTTTGTGAAGTTAGTATGCCTCAATTTAAAATTCCATCTAGGCACTCTATAGTGAGAGATTGTTTTTATTTGTTTGTGAAGGAAAAGAAGAAATTATTTGATAGCATATCATCTCATTGTTGTAGAGTTTCATTGACTACCGACACTTGGACTAGCATTTGAAATTTGTCTTATATATGTTTGACTATTAATTTCATTGATTCTCAAAGGAATATGCATAAAAGGCTTTTGAACTTTTGTGTAATTAAAAGTCATTCTGGAGTTAATATTAGAAATGCTATTGAGTTTTGAATGAATGAATGGGGTATGAGAAAGTTGATGTGCATTACTGTTGACAATGCATAAAATAATGATGTTGCAGTTGAACAATTGAAAAAAAGGCTTGTAAAGAAAAGTGTTCTACCTTTGAGAGGCGAGCATTTTCATATGAGATGTTGTGCTCATATCCTAAACATAATTGTCAAAAATGACATTGTAGTAGTTGAGGGTGCTATTCAAAAAATTAGAGGTGTGGTGAAATATGTGAGGAGCAGTCCTAAAAGATTAGATATGTTTAAGTTATGTGTTGAAGAAGCAAACTTGATATATGGATATTCATTTCAATTAGATTGTCCTACAAGATGGAATTCAACTTATTTATGCTACAAACTGATATAAAATATCAAAAAGAATTTGATATGTTGGAGGACAAAGACAAAAGGTTTTTGAAGGAGTTTGGTTCAAATGTTCCAACTGAGAGAGACTGAACAAACGCCAAAATTTTGTCTCGTTTCTTGAAAACTTTTTATGAGGTAACTTGTAAATTTTCTAGCTCATAATATTATACCTCTAGTGTTTATTTTCATGAAATTATTCGAATTTTGAAAAAAATTGAGCTTTGTGAAAATAGTAGAGATACAATTGTGTCTGAAATGGGTATGAAAATGAGGCATAAATTCAACGAATATTGGGGTTCTTTTCAGTCAACAAATATTATGCTTTTTGTAGCAGTAGTGTTGGATTCTAGATATAAGCTCAAATATGTACACTTAGCATTATGAAGATGAATTGGCTAAAATTTGTTCGAAAAGGTTATAAATGCTTTAAATGAGATGATGGATGATTATAAAGATTTAAATGAAGATAAATCAAAATAAGATGATTTATATTCTATTGTGTTGAAGAAAAATGATGATTTCTTTGATGGTAGTGATACTTATGTTGATGATTTTTTTTGTTGAATTGGAGAAAGAACAAGAAGTTGCAGTTTGGAAGAGTTGGATAGGAACTTGGAGGACAAACTTGAAAAAAATAGAATTGATTTTGATCTTCTAAACTGGTGGAAGGTAAATGAGGTCAGGTATCCTTCTTTGGCAAATGTAGCAAGGGATGTATTTTCTATCCAAGCATCTACTGTGGCCTACGAATCTACATTTAGCACTATGGGGAGAACTTTAAATAAATTTAGGAGTTCTTTAACACCTATTACAGCTGATGTTCTCATATGTCTACAAGATTGGTTGAGAAGCTCAAACAAACCTATTGAAATTGAAGAATTAGTTCAAGACCTTGATGATAATGAATATTGTTTGTATACAAATCTTGTAAATTTTTATTTTTATTTTACTTATTTTATTCATTGAATTTAATAAAAATATGGTTCAATTAAAATTTTCAGAGAGGTCACAAGATCCAAATATTTTTCCAACTATACTTGGCCAACTAAATTTGGAATGGGTGTATTAAATTTTATAAGGTAATATTTTGTTTTTTTATTACTCTTTCATCTTATAATTTATGTCTACATCATTAACACGTTTTGATCTTTTGTTGTCCTTCTACTGTGGATGAAGAAATCAGAGGAGTTGTAGAAGAGATAATTAATTAGGTTTGGATTTTCGTTGCTGTTCCGAGACGGACCTTTGAAATGATTATCATCATGGTAGTTATTAGTTGTATTTTTTTGTTATATTAAGCTGCATAATTTTAGCAATTACTTAAGTAGTAATTGCTGCTACCAATGTTTGTGGTCATCTTTAGCTATTCCTTAATAATTTAAGTAATTTTTTAAAAAATGTAGTATTGTTATTATGGTTAAATTTCACATGGCCGAACAAAGCCAACTTGTGAAAAAACAAAGAACCAAATTAAGCACACAACTCGATCCCTTTCTATTTAACATTTCTATCCTTTTCTACACATCAAAGCTTTTGACAAGGTAATGGAACTCGTTTGTGGTATTCAGCCTATTTGACAAAACAAAATTGGCCCAATTTGAGTTTGAAAGATACATAACTAAGGAATGATAAATGGTACAACAAAAGGTTTCGACATGAACTAACTTGGCCGGTTTCAATAAAATAAATTGAAAAAAATGTCCGAACTCCGTTCCATCCCGGAACCGTTTTCTCCTACACAAAATCCCCGATCTCCGTCCCATCCCATCCTTATATTTTCAACCTATGGGACGGGTCTGTATCTTAAAAAATAAATCTTCGAACTGTGGGAAGGGACTTGAGATTTGTAATCCCCATCCCGTCCCGTCCCATGAGCACCCCTAGCTTTGAGTGGTTTATAAGTTTTATTTAAAAAATAAAATAACAAAAAATTTATTTTTATTATTTTTTGATATTTCAAAGGTTATAACCTTTGGAAATATAATAATTTTTAAATTTTTTTCAAATGTGAATACAATATTTAGTTATACTAATCATTATATTTATATATAATATAAATTCAATATAAACAAATTTATTGATAAATATTTTATTAATAATCAAAAAAAATTAATATTCTAGTAATAATAAGATAGATATTAATTACAATATTATTACAAAACTTAAAGTGATTCAGAAGCAAAGAAAAATATATTACTATATAATAATTTTTTGAATTTGAATTTTTTTTTATAAGTTTATCTATATTATTTTGATTAAAAATATTTATATAAATTATATTTGTCTAACTCATAATTTATTTTGTAATTAATATTTATATATAAATAAACAAATAAATAATTAAAATGAATATTTAAAATTATAATAAAAAAATATGAGATTTATTATTTATTATTTAGGGATACCGATTTAATTTTTTTAGATCCGTCTCACTATTAATTTATTTTATAATTAATATTTCTATAAAATAAACTGATAAATAATTAAAATAAAAATTTAAAATTATAGTGAATAAAAATTAAAATGAGATTTAAGATTTATTATTAATGTATACCAGTTTAATAGTTTAAGTATTTATAGGTTTTGTCGTTAGGAGTTAAGAAATTTATGTTTTTAGGCTTTTAGTGGTTTATAGGTTTTATATAAAAAAATAAAATAACAAAAAAAGTTTCTATAATTTGTTAACATTTTCATAGGTTAACCTTTGAAAATATAATAATATTCACAATTTTTTGAAATGTAAATATAATATTTAGTTATAATAATATTAATAATTATATATCTTATAAATTCAATATAAACAATTTTATTGATAGACAATATAAAATTGATCAAAAATTAAATTAATAATCTATTAATAAAAAGATAGATATTAATTAAAAAATATTTACAAAACCCAAATTGATTCAAAATTAAAGTAAAATATATTACTAGATAATAATTTTTAATTTTTAAATTTTTATTTCTATTAAAATCGTATATTTTTTTTATTAAAAATAAATTAATTAAATTATATTTTTCGCACTCATACTTTATTTTGTAATAAATATTTCAATAAAAATAAACTAATAAATAATTAAAATGAATATTTAAAATTATAATAAAAAGAAATAAAAATTAGATTTATTAATTATTAAGTAGTATATAGCAGTTTAATGGTTTATGTATTTAGGCATTATGGGGTTTAGTAGTTTACTGATTTAACTATGTATGCATTTAGTGGTTTATAGGTTTTATTTAATAAAAAAATAAAAAAATTATTTTTATTATTTTTTGATATTTTCAAAGATTATAACCTTTGAAAATATAATAATTTTTAAATTTTTTTTCAAAAGTGAATAAATATTTATTAATAATAATCATAATAATTATATATCATATAAATTCAAAATAAACAATTTTATTGATAGATATTCTAATAATTATCAAAAAATAAATTAAAGATCTATTATGGATAAGATTGATATTACGTAAAATATAATATCAAAACCTAAAATGATTCAAAAGCAAAGCAAAATATATTACTTAATAATAATTATTTTTTTTAAAGTTTTTAATCTTTTTATAAGGTTATCTATTTTTTGATGAAAAATAATTTTTATAAATTATATTTTTAACTCATACTTATTTTATAATTAATATATATATATATAAATAAAAACCTAAATAATCAAAATGAATTTTTTAAATTAAAATGATAACAAATAAAATTAAATTTATTAATTCTTATTTAGGGGATACCCGTTCAAACGATTATCTATATAGGGGTATCGGGATTTTGTAGTTTAGTGATTTAAGTGTTTAGACATTTAGTGATTTATAGGTTTTATTTAAATAATGAAATAATAAATAAAATATTTTTTTTTGTTTTTCCACATGTTCAAAGGTCATAATCTTAGAAAATATAATAATTTTAAAATTTTTTTCAAAAGTGAATACAATATTTAGTTATAATAATTATTAAATTTAGATCTTATATATATTAAATATAAATATTTTTATTGATAAATATTCTAATAATGATCAAAAAATAAATTAATAATCTATTATTAATAAGTTAGATATTAATTAAAATATAATTATAAAACCTAAATTAATTCAGAAACAAAGTAAAATATATTACTATATAATAATTATTTTATTTTAATTTTTTTCTTCTTTTAATAAGTTTATCTATATTTTTTTGTTGAAAAATAAATTATATAAATTATATTTTTCTAACTTATAATTTATTTTGTATTTAATATTTATATAAAAAAACTAATAAAAAATTAAAATGAATATTTAAAATTATAATGAAAATAATAAAAATGAGATTTATTATTTATAATTTAGGATATACCTGTTTAAAAAATTTATCTATTTAGGGTTTTCGAGATTTAGAAGTTATTGATTTAAGTATTTAGGCATTTAATGGTTTATAGCTTTTAGTTAAACAATGAAATAAAAAAAATTATTTTTGATATTTATTCAAATTTTCAAATGTCATAACATTTGAAAATATAATAAGTTTAAACTTATTAAAAAAATGTGAATTTAATATTTAGTAATAATTATTATTATAACTATATATAATATAAACTAAATATAAACAATTTTATTGATAATATTATATCAATTATCAAAAAAATAAATTTATAAACTATTATTAATATGATATAACAAAAAATTTATTTTTTGTTATTTTTTCTCATTTTTGAATGTTATAACCTTTGAAAATATAACAATTTTTAAATTTTTTTTATATGTGAATACTA
The DNA here is from genome assembly GCA_029783825.1 of Sapria himalayana. Classification (NCBI taxonomy): domain Eukaryota; kingdom Viridiplantae; phylum Streptophyta; class Magnoliopsida; order Malpighiales; family Rafflesiaceae; genus Sapria; species Sapria himalayana. Next base: position 19,770 of record JAREIK010013636.1, read on the forward strand.
TATTTAGTTATGATAATCTTAATAATTATATATAATGTTAATTCAATATAAATAATTATATTGAAAGATATTATATTAATGATCAAAAAATAAATTAATAAACTATTATTAATAAGATAGATATTTTTAAAAATATATTTGCAAAACATAAATGTATTCTAAATCAAAGTAATATATAATAGTAAATAATAATTTTTTTGATGTTTTACTTCTTTTTATAAGTTTATATTTTTTGTTATTAAAAGTAAATTATTTAATTTATATTTTTCTTCCACATAATTTATTTTTAATTTATAATTCTATAAAAATAAACTAATAAATAATTAAAATGAAGATTTTAAAATTATAATAAATACAAATAAAATTGAGATTTATTTTTTAATATTCAGGATATACTAGTTTAATGGTTTAAGTATTTAGGTGTTTTGAGGTTTAGTGAATTAAGTGTTTAGGACTTTAGTGATTTATAGTTTTTATTTAAAGAATAAAAAATAAAAAAATAAATTTTTTGATTTTTTTTATTTTTGAAGGTAATAACCTTTGAAAATATAATAATTTTTATTTTTTTTAAATGTTAATATAATATTTAGTTATAATGTTCTTAATAATTATATATAATATAAAGTCAATATAAATAAATTTATTAATAGATATTATAATAATGATCAATAAATAATTAATAAACTATTATTAATAAGAATAATATAAATTAAAATATAATTGCAAAAACTAAAATGATTCAAAATCAAAATAAAATATATTACAAATAATAAATTTTTGTTTTTAAAATTTTTCCTATTTTTATAAGCATATATTTTTTTTTGATAAATAATAAATTATTTAAAATAGATATGTCTCACTAATAATTTATTTTGTAATTAATATTTCTATAAAAATAAACTGATAAATAATTAAAATAAAAATTTAAAATTACTCTTAATAAAAATTAAAATGAGATTTATGCTTTATTATTAATGTATACCAATTTAATAGTTTAAGTATTTAAAAGTTTTGTCGTTTAAGAGTTTAGCGATTTATGTTTTTAGGCATTTAGTGGTTTATAGGTTTTATTTAAACAATAAAATAACAAAAAAAAATTTGTATTTTTTTGTCATTTTCATAGGTACCTTTGAAAATATAATAATATTTAAAATTTTTGAAATGTGAATACAATATTTAGTTATAATAATTTTAATAATTATATATCATATAAATTCAATATAAATAATTTTATTGATAGATATTATTATAATGATAAAAAATTAAATTAAGAAACTATTAATAATAAGATAGATATTAATTAAAAAATATTTACAAACCCAAATTGAGTCAAAATTAAAGTAAAAAATATTACTAGATAATAATTTTTAATTTTTAAAATTTAACTTCTTTTATAAGCATATATATTTTTTTTTGATTAAAAATAAATTATTTAAATTATATTTGTCGCACTCATAATTTATTTTGTAATAAATATTTCTATAAAATAAACTTATAAATAAATAAAATGAATATTTAAAATAATAATAAATTGAAATAAAAATTAGATTTCTTAATTATTAAGTAGTATATAGCATTTTAATGGTTTATGTATTTAGGCATTACGGGCCTTAGGAGTTTACTTATTTTACTGTGTATGCATTTAGTGATTTATAGGTTTTATTTAAAAATTAAAATAACAAAATATTTATTTTTATTATTTTTTGATATTTTCAAAGGTTATAACATTTGAAAATATAATAATTTTTAAATTTTTTTCAAATGTGAATTAAATATTTAGTTATAATAATCAATTATTTATATATCATATAAATTCAATATAAACAATATTATTGATAAATATTCTAAAAATGATCAAACAATAAATTAATAATCTATTATTAATATGATAGATATCAATTAAAATAAAATAAAAAACCTAAAATGATTCAGAAGAAATCAAAATATATTTCTATATAATAATTTGTTGTTTGAATTTTTTTTTTCTTTTAAAAAGTTTATTCATATTTTTTTGATGAAAATTAATTTATATAAATTATATTTGTCTAATTCATAATTTATTTTTTAATTAATATTTATATTAAAATAAACAAATAAATAAATAAAATGAATATTTAAAATTATAATGAAAAAAATAATATTGAGATTTATTCTTTATTATTTTGGGTATACCAGTCAAAATTAAATGAGATCTGTCTCACTAATAATTTATTTTGTCATTAATTTTTCTATAAAAATAAACTGATAAATAATTAAAATAAAATATAAAATTATACTTATTAAAAATTAAAATGAGATTTATGAATTATTTTTAATGTGTACCAGTTTAATATTTTAAGTATTTAAATGTTTTTTCATTTATGACTTTAGTGATTTATGTTTTTAGGCATTTAGTTGTTTATAGGTTTTATTTAAACAATGTAATAATAAAAAAATTATTTTTGATATTTTTACACCTCTTCAAAGGTTAACCTTTGAAAATATAATAATTTTAAAATTTTTAAAAAATGTGAATACAATATTTAGTAATAATAATCATTATAATTATATATAATATAAACTAAATATAAACAATTTTATTGAGATATGATATCAATAATCAAAAAGTAAATTAATATGCTATTAATAATATGATAGATATAAATTAAAATATAATTGCAAAACCTAAAAATATTCAAAATCCAAGTAAAATTTATTACTAAATAATAATTTTTTTTAGTTTTTGCTTCTTTTTATAAGCTTATATTTTTTTGATGAAAAATAAATTATTTAAATTATATTTGTATCAATCATAATTTTTTTTGTAATTAATATTTTAATAAATTATTTAAATTATATTTAAGGCTTATGAGTTTAAAGGTTTAAGTATTTAGGGGCTTTTGTGTTAAGGAGTTTAGAGGTTTAAGTATTTAGGAGATTTAGTGGTTTATAAGTTTTATTTAAACAATAATATAACAAAAAATATATTTTTATTATTTTTTAAATTTTTGAAGGTCATAACCTATGAAAATATAATGATTTTTAAATTTTTTTCAAATGTAAATATAATATTTAGATATAATAATCTTAATAATTATAAGTCATTTAAATTCAATATAAATAATTACATTGCTAGATATTATAATAATGGTCATAAAAATTTGATAAACTATTATTAATAAGATAGATATTATAAAAATATATTTGCAAAATCTAAATTTATTCAAATCAAAGTGAAATATATTACTTAAATAATAATTTTTTTATGTTTTGCTTTTTTTACGACATTATATTTTTGTTATTAAAAATAAATTATTCAAATTAATTTGTCTTACTCATAATTTATTTTGTAATTTATAATTCTATAATAATAAGTACTAAATAATTAAAATGAATATTTAAAATTATAATGAATACAAATAAAATTGAGATTTATTATTTATTATTCAGGATATACTGGTTTAATAGTTTAAGTATTTAGGTGTTTTTGGGTTTAAGAGTTTAGTGATTTAAGTGTTTAGACCTTTAGTGATTTATAGTTATTATCTAAAGAATTAAAAAACAAAAAATTTAATTTTTTGAATTTTTTTAATTTTTGAAGGTTGTAACCTTTGAAAATATAATAATTTTAAATTTTTTTAAATGTAAATATAATATTTAGTTATAATAATCTTAATAATTATATATAATGTAAACTAAATATAAATAATTTTATTAATAGATATTATAATAATGATCAATAAATAAATTAATAAACTAGTATTAATAAAAATGATATAAATTAAAATATAATTGTAGAATCTAAAATGATTCAAAATCAAAATAAGATATATTACTAAATAATAATTTTTTTAAAAAAAATTTTGCTTCATTTTATAAGCATATATATTTTTTTGATGAAAAGTAAATTATTTAAATTATATATGTCTCACTAAAAATTTATTTTGTAATTAATATTTCTATAAAATAAATTGATAAATAATTAAAATGAATATTTAAAATTATAATGAATACTAATATAAATAGATTATTATTTATTATTTAGCCTTATACCTATTTAATGGTTTATGTTTTTTTGTGTTTTGGGGTTAAAAAGTTTATTGATTTATATGTTTGCACATTTTGTGTTTATAGGTTTTATTTAATCAATGAAATAACAAAAAATTTATTTTTATGAATTTTCATTATATTCAAAGGTTATTACCTTTTAAAATATAATAATTTTTAAGCTTTTCTAAATTATGAATGCAATTCTTAATTTATAATAATCTTAATAATTATATTGATGTAAATTTAATATAACAAATTTTATTAATTAATATTATTATAATGATCGAAAATAATTAATAAACTATGATTAATAAGATAGATATTAATTAAAATATTTGCAGAACCCAAAATAATTCAAAATCAAGTAAATTAAATTACTAAATAAAATTTTAAATTTTTGAAATTTTGTTTATTTTTATATGGTTATTTTATTATCATTAAAAAATAATATATTTAAATTATAGTCTCACTCATTATTTATTTTGTAATTAATATTTCTATAAAAATAAACTAAAAATAATTAAAATGCATATTTAAAATTATAATGAATACAAATAAAAATGAAATTTATTATTTATTATTTAGGTTAATAGGTTTAATGGTTTAAGTATTTAGGGGGTTTTGGTTTAAGTAGTCTTAGATATTTAAATGATTAGGCATTTAGTTGTTTATAAGTTTTATTTAAATAATAAAAAATAAATAATAAAATAATAAATAATTATTTTTGTGATTTTTTTATCTTTTTTGAAAGTTTATAACCTTTGAAATATAGTAATTTTAAATTTTTTTAAAAGTGATTCAATATTTAGTTAAATATTTATTATTTGTATATTTCATATAAATTCAATATAAATAATTTTACTAATAATTATTCTAATAATGATCAAAAAATAAATTAATGATTTATTATTAATAAGATAGATATTAATTAAAATATAATTACAAAACCAAAAATGATTCAGAAGGATGCAAAATATATTACTAAATAATAAATGTTTGTTTTGAAATTTTTTCATCTTTTTATAAGTTTATCTATATTTTTTGATGAAAAATAATTTATATAAATTATATTTATTTAACTCATAATTTATATTGTAATTTATATTTAATAAAAATAAACGAATAAATAATTAAAATGAATATTTTAAATTATAATGAAAAAAATAATATTGAGTTTTATTATTTATTATTTAGGGTATACCCGTTTAAAGGGATTATCTATTTATGGTTTTCGAGATTTCGGAGTTATTGACTTAAGTATTTAGGTATTTAGTAGTTTATAGGATTTATTTAAATAATGTGATAACAAAAAATTATTTTGATATTTTCTCACATTTTCAAAGGTTATAACATTTGAAAATATAATAATTTTAAATTTTTTAAAAATGTGAATACAATATTTAGTAATAAGAATCATTAAAATTAATATATATAAACTAAATATAAATAATTTTATTGATAGATATGATATCAATTATCAAAAATAAATTAATATGCTATTAATATGATAGATATAAATTAAAATATAATTGCAAAACCTAAAAATATTCAAAATCAAAGTAAAATTTATTACCAAATAAAATTTTTGTTTTTTAGTTTTTGCTCTTTTTATAAGCTTATATTTTTTGATGAAAAATAAATTATTTAAATTATATTTAAGGTTTACGAAT